>JADMNL010000033.1:54870000-55135000 GCA_016271365.2 Neoceratodus forsteri
CAATCCATGGGGGACTCAAAAGAACTAGTAAGTCCCAGTGACTGTGAGCCAGGGGTGATGGGTGTGAAGGGGAAAAGGAGCATAAGCAAGTAGATAAAAAAACAAAAGTCCAGTTTGGGGGGTATGAGTCCCTGTTGAACAGGGTTCGCTGGGCTGCTAGGTTGTCTCACTTTCTTCAGCCTGAAAAACAGACATCACAGGAGGAATTTTGAATGCATAATATTTGGGGTTGGTTTGTCAGCAGAGGTAGCACTACTAATCACAATGCCAGTGACCCGGGAAGGAAACGGGGTCATCACAAGGTCAGCTGGGGAAGGAAGATTGAACATCCTGCTTTACCGCCACCTGTGTGACCACAGGTGGTGGTGCAGAGTGGAGCTGGAGTGAAGGATGGGATTACGCTGACACGGCTGTGATGCACATTGATGCGCACCCACCTGCATGAGCATGTCAAGGCCACATGTCTGCATTCGGTGGGGAAGGGAGAAATGGTGGACCCCCCACAGCCGTGGCAGTGTGACACCAGCTCTGTTCCACAAGCCACACACCACTGAACAGTAGTTCTCCCCCAAACACCAGACCCGACATTCAGCAAGAGATCCTCAACACCATGATGGCCCTTCCTTGGTGGGGGCAAGCTAGGGAGGAAAAGAAGGTGGGGTAAGTCCAGGAGAAGGTGAGTGAACGGGCTGGGGGTGGTGGCACAACATAGTTGAACAAACTGGGTGAAGGGGGGTATATAAAAGTTCAAGAAAAAGAAAGCATACTATTTAGGCACAAGTTGAACTTGTACTGTCTTCATCCTTGCCTTATCCCTACTTTTGCTTGTGGTTGGTTAATCTGTGCTGTAAGTAATGTCACATGACTAGGAGGCCATTTTGGACATTTCTACCCAGCCCAGTGATCCCTTTTGTGTGCTGTTAACGTTTTTCATATAAACTGTATTACAAAGTACTTTACAATGTAGGAGAGGTACGTTATGTTGCTATCATTTTCAGTGCACAGGTAGATTCAAACAGCACAGAGAAATATTAGAGAGAGAGAGAGAGAGAAGGGATGTTGGGCAACTTGGACAGGACTACACAGTGAAGAAGAGGTGGCAGTACTGCATCACATCACACAACACTTCCTCCATGGAGGAGGAGGGTGTCCACTGGGATGCTGAAGCACCCCCTCCCCTGGCCAGTCCTTAGACTGCCTTTGGCATGTTCCTGAACCTGGGTTGCCAACATTATGAGCAGTAATCCTGCCAGTGTCAGTGTTCAGACAGGTAATCCTGTCTGTGTCAGTGCTCCAATCAGGGTTGGCTACTGACAGTCCTGGAAAATCCTTAGTTGGCTGTGACTGTGGCCTAGTGAAAGATTTTTGGCTAGTGCAATGCTTAGTTCACCTGTCCTGCTGCCTAATTGGGGGAGGGGGGTCGAGGTTAACCCCAAAACAATGGCCCAACTGACTTGTTTATCTGAGAAAAAAAATATATATATATATAGTTAGCAAATGTAAGTCGCCCCGGGCAGGGCGCTCAATTCTGTGGCACATGGGTTTCACTTCAGCGGCATAAATTATTCACTTCTCTGGCAGTGGCAGACTGCCATTCTTCCTTCAGCTGCCATGTCATGTGATGTTACTGTTGGCATCTGATATTGAGCAAGGGGGGTTGGGCTTCAGCACAAGTGGAGCAGGGAAAAGGAGCCGGAAATTGTGCACAAGCCATATTTTATCTAAACTCCAGAAATCCAGGGGCATTGCTTTGGGTGTGTTTGCACCCTAGGTTTATGAGGGTATAATGTTATATTAATACTGTACTAAAGCAAAATAATAGTCAACTTGATTTCATGGAGGTACACACACACACACACACACACACACACACACACACATCTGTTTTACATTGCCTAACCCCTCCCAGCCATTGACGCTATTCAGCAGTGCTTTTTGCATTTGAATGGATTTCCACAGACATATGTAGTGACACCTGGCTCTTCAGCATTGACAAACAAAAGTCAGAATCTGAGAGGGGGAAACAAAGACTTCTAGATAGTCAGACTAACAAAAAGGTGTTGGTGGGGGAAGGGGGCTTCATCAGCTCATGAGCTGCAAGTGGGACAGGGCAGTAGCTAGGAGCTGTGCACCTACTGAATAGTAGTGTAGATGGACAGCCACCCCATGCCCTCTGGAGGTGTTGGCAGAGACCCGTCAATGGTAGATCAGCATTGTGGACACTACAGGAACCCCCCCACCACCACCACCACCACCCAGTACTTGGAGTTGGTGAGCCTTCTTTGGCCTGATAGGTGCTACAGATTAGTAAAAAGCCTGAGCATGCATCAGAGTTGAGTTTTGTTTCCATTTGCATTTTCTTCCCATCCATACCCTGCTGGGTATTTATCCTGGTTCCAGGGATGTAATCTGATCTGGCCCCATCGAGTCCTGGCTTACTTTGGACACCACTCCCTGCTGGGTATTTATCCTGGTTCCAGGGATGTAATCTGATCTGGCCCCATTGAGTCCTGGCTCACTTTGGACACCACTCCCTGCTGGCATCTCATGGCTATTCCACTCATGGAGGGTTGTGGAGAAAGGGCCACCCTCTCTCCCAAGGCAGCCCACTATGTGAAACTGAGACTAAAAAGACCACATGCTGCATGGTGTGCAGATTCAAAAGAAGCAGACCAAGGACAGCACGAATAGCACCACCACCATAAGTTCAGTCATACCAAAAGGCAAAGAACTTTATGCACTGCACATATTTATTTAAAAGTATCAAAAAAGTAGCGACAGTACATACATCAGTCGCCTTCATGGAGACACCGGCAAGAACAAAGAAAGCTCCGACCGATTTCGCATCAAAGCGTCATCGGGCATAGTTCCTCATGACCTTTTGATGCAAAACCGATCAGAGTTCTGTTTGTTCCTGCCGGCATGTCCATGAAGGGGTGACCACAATGTATGTAACTTCGCTACATTTTTGATACTTTTAAATAAATATTTTAAATCCTAATTATTTTCTTCCTTGATCCCCCGCCGCATACGTTTTGTAACATTTTGTAAAGTCACCTTTGCACAGTTGTTTGCCATGTACCTCAGTGCTTTCCTACCACTATTTTGTTAACCACTGTACTGCACCTGCACTGCTGATATTGTACTTTATGTGTCGTAACTGCCTACTTGGATTTATCCCCTTTCCCTTTCCCCCAGCTCACACCTGGAAACATGCCTCGACTCAGTGTGCCTTTCCCGGTCACCAAACTTTTAAATAAATGCATGTGCTGGGAGGCACAAGGCGTATCCAAGTGTCTTAACCACTTCACAGGTGCTGTAATTTACGGAATTACTGTATGCCCTGGAATTGTGCTTACAAACTGGGCAAGTGAAATACTGTACTGTATTCTGATTGGTTGTTGCAATTCAATTGGCATATGTTTATGTGCCATTATAAAATGGTCTTCAATGTTAAAAAAAAAAAAAAAAAAATGGGGAAGGTAAAATCTGAGATGTGCAGGGTTGTGAAATTAACATAGATCATGTGACCAGTTTTAACCAGTCAGACTGATTATTGTATGTACTTTTTCTCTCATCCCCCTCCCCCCCCTTGCAGAGCGATTGGACATGTGATGTCATCTCTGGTTTTCCCACTCTTCACCTTTTTTCTGCTTTGCCTGTGCATTGCGTACTGGGCTATCACAGCCGTGTATCCTTTGGGCATTTAATGGCCCCGTTTCCATGTGCTGTGTGAGGATGGAGGAGTAGAATGGAATGTCGCATGACTGTTAGCCTGCACAACGCAGGACTTCCAGGTTAAATTATGGGTGTTGGGTAGGGGGAGGGGAGGGGGGAGATCTTTCCAAGTGTAAGTTTATGGGATGTAGAGCTGCATGAGGACTGAGTCTTACAACTGTCTAAGGCAGCCAGTATAATTTGTAAAACCTGTTTTTCTTTGTACATTGTATCCCTTTGTTCTAGGGACGTGGATATGTTATTCATCCACACTTTTTGGCATGTCCCATTCCCCTTTAATTCTCGCCGGAAGGTCTTCAGGCTGGCTCCTCCCACCCACCTAGGTGGTATAACCCTCGGCTCCACCCCATGACGCCAGATCTTCCTTTCTGCTGGAAGATTCAGGTTACCTCCTCTATGCTACCACGTTTTGTAGGCCCTGGCTTCGATTTCTTTGGATCCTCTAAAGATTAAGCTAATTTGAGCTAGTGATTGTGATTTTTTGCTATTCGATTATGGAAGATGAATCTTCCCCCGGTTTTTGCCGGTGCCTGTGCAGCCAGAAAATGTCACGCACAGACCCACATACCACGTGCGTCTACTGCTTGGGTGTCGGCCATGACACCCAGGTATGCAAGATGTCTCGTTTTCCACCTGAACGTTCTTGACAGTCATCTTGCACAGCTCGAGTTGGGCAGGCTCGAGAAACGGAATCCACCAGTGAAATCCAAAGAGGCCCGGTGGGCGGTCTCCGCGGCTGCAGGGTCAGCCAAGTAGTTAGAACAGATGCAGGCCTTCAAGGAAGAGGCAGTGCAGGCCACGGAGCTCTCCTCTCGGACGATTTTTGTTCCGCTCAACCTGGTCTCCATGTTCTCTGGCTCCTTTCCGGAGATGTGCCTATCTCTCCCACCAAAGGCGAGGGACCTTTGGGCTCGCATACCTCCCGGTCCCATAAAAAGGACAAGGAACTGACAGATTCTTCATCTCAGTGAAGACATTCTTGGGATCAAGAGTGATCTCAGTCACAGGAATCTCCAGTCTCGGCTTCGGTTAAGACTACTTTTTCAGCCACCGGCTTCTCAGCTTTGCCGTCTGGTCAGCCGGCTGAGGTCTCAATCGGTGATGCGGAGGAGATCACTCTCGACCCTGTCAATCTATTGTCGCCTGACAAGCCCGACTACTCACTTACCAGGACCCTGGTTCTGACTTTTCCTGATGAGGAAACCCAGCCTGCTGGCAAACCCATCAAGGAACTGGTCCTTGACCAGGTAAATCACCAGTCCCCCCCCCCGTGTCCCCCGAATGACCCCCTAGGCCTGTCCGATCGAGGTCGAGATCTCGGGGGGGGGGGCCTCGACCGAGAGGCCAAGGAAGGTGCATAAGCTCTCTAAAAAGAGGCAACGCTACCATTCATCTTCGTCCTCCTCGGATGAGGAGAGGCTCAGGTGGAAACTTGGTTGTCGTTACAAAGATCTGATGTGGCAGCAGCTCATTCTGTCTGGGCAGAAGCCTTCTACAGTTTCCACCCCAGCCATTACCTGGCTTTTGCCTCCTAGGCCAAAGACAGCGCCATTGGAACTGGTAAAATTGGATCTTACTTTGAGAGGGTTCCTTCAATAGATCATAACATGTAAGACTTGCACCATCTGGCGTCAGGACCCAGCGGCAGACTTTTCCAGCAATACCCGACTGGGGGACCGCCCACCGACATCAGCGTGAGCCTATATAGTGGGCGGTCCCCAGGCCCACCCACCTGTTTCTTTCCCTCCGTCTCCTCGTGCAGTGCCTTTCAGTAGACTCACCTCAGCGATTGTCGGTCGAACGTTATGTTTTTTTCCATCGTTTTTTTTCTCCAAAAAAAAAAATCGCAGCCATTTCCTTTTTCAAACGATCGATGTCGTCTCCCAAAAAGAAGTGTGAAGCTTGTGGCACGCAGATCCCGCACAAGGATGGTCACAAATGGTGTGTGTGTGATCTGCCTAGGCCCAGACCATCCAATCGCCTCCTGTGTTGACTGCCAGCCTTTCAACCAGGCCATACAGAAGCGAAGGTAGCAGGCCTTAGAGGCCCATCTCCTCAAATCTAGATTAGCATCTTTAGAAAAACAAATGGAGAAAATCCAGGATTTGGCATCCACTTCTTCATCTTCCCCTTCAAAACATAAAAAGGAGGAGAAATGCAGAGAAGGAACACACCATGGAGAGTAGGCCCAAAGCTTCAAGGCCCGCGACTAGCAAAACCGCTCCCCGCCGCCTGTTGTAAGGATCCAGGCCACGTCAGGGGACTCTCCCTCCAAGACTCTTCTCCCAGTTACGGTGCAAGGCAAGCCCGTGACTGCTGCTAAGTTGCTCCCCAGCTCCTCTGAGGACTGCACGGCTGCCGATAAGTCAGTTCCCTGCTCCACGGGGTCCCGCACGGCTGTTGTCACCAAGTTGGGAGGGGGATCCTCTTCAACTTCTGCTGCACTTTAGCCTGGCCAGACGCTTCCTTCCGGTGATCATTCGGGCATGACTTTCCCATCAGGGACTAACGTCAGCCCACCAGACGTCCCGAGTAGCCCGGGGAAGACTACCCCTCTTCCCCCTTCTTCCAACCACGCTTCTTTGGCTGGAGATGGCGCCGGTCCTCTGGAGGTTGTTTCTCCAGGGTCGCACCCACTTCCCCTTCTGGGGTCCCAGGTCAAGAGGATCCTCCTCCTCCTCCTGTTGAGCTGCCCATGGAGGTTCCTCCTGTACCAGGTTTAGGGAGCATTCCTAGGCCGGTCAATCGACCTGCCCCCCCTCCCTTGTCGGAGCAGCTCCCTCTGACTTCGGCTCCTCCGACACCAGTCTCCCGGCCAGAGCCCGCTCCCTTGCTGCCATTGGACCTTTCAGTGGGAGCGGTCCTTCGTCAGATTCCTTTTGATGGGTCCCGAAGCTGGCGTATCTGACACCAGATGTGGTCCTGACGTCGGCTCTGCCAATTCCGTTGGTGGTTCCAGCGTCGGCCTACTCGATGCCAGTCCACTCACGTGTTCTGTCGACAGGGGTCTGGCGGCCTATCCTATACCAGACCCTCTGGCGCATCTACACCGCTGCTGGGCCCAATGTGGGTCATGATGTCGCTCCTCGATGTCGTGTCTTTTTGGTAGACCCCACTTTGTCCCTCAATACCCCTTAGGGTATTTCACAGGCCATACCCCGGCTGGTCTGATGCATGCATGCAGGGACATGTCTGCCGGGGTTATTCACATTCCGGGGGTTATTTTCCAGGGTACCCCCCAACTATTCTTATCCTCCTCATGGTTACTCTCCCCCTTCCCCTCTCCCTATAACTTCTCCTCCACCCCTTCCAGTCTCTCAGCCAGACGTTAGGTAGGCCATTATATCCTGGTGGAAGGACGTGAGGGCTGAGTTAGTTATGGACCTGGAGAGTATGCTCCCACATCCTCTTCCCTCTCCCAGGTCCAATTCCTGCATGGACTCCAATTCCGACACTGTCCATATTCAGTGAGCTGCTAGGGTGGATATTTCCCTACCGGATTTCCAAACGGGAGATGATCTTGGCTCTGGGAGGGACACATCGGAGGAATTGTCGCTTCCTGATTCTCCGACCCCAGGGAAGGCATCTCTGAAATCTCCTTTGGAAGACCCTTCCTTTGTGGATCTTCTGAGGTCTGTCCAAACCTCCTTCTATGAGTGGGAGATGGAGGAACAAGATCTGATGTGTCAGAGGCTTGTGGAGCATCTAGATCTCGAGACCCAAGCTATGGTCCCAGTTCCCCCATGGATAGCACCTCATCTAGACCTCACCTCGACTATCTGGCAGCTGCCTAATTCTATCCCGGCTGTCCCAAGGACTGCTGACAGGACATACCAGGTGCCTAAGGATGCCCTGTTTCTGGCTGCACATCCTAAGGCAGACTCTGTGGTTATTTCAGCTGCTCAGGATAGGTCATCTGCTCCTAAGCACCTGAGTTTCGTTCCTCCCAACAAAAAGTCTAAGCAGTTTGGGAAAAAGTTGACTCCTCGGCTGTGTGCGCGTTGAGGTCCCTGAGTTACGTAGCCCACATAGTGTCCCATCAGAAAGCCACCCTTGCCAGGCTGGAGGACCGAATTCGGACCTCGAGGAACTCGCCCGGGATATCCGACTCTCTTAGCATTTCTTGTTGGCATGCTCTTCGGGCCAACTACAACTCAGTCGACTCGGTGGCTCGAACCTCTGCAACTGCCATCTCCCTTCGGTGGCGTGGCTGGCTCCGTATCGTGGGCTTCCATAACACGGTCCAGTCGGCCATACTGAATGCTTCCTTCCGGGGTTCGGTGCTCTTTCCTTAGGTCTGTGAGCTCCATGTACCGTCAGGGCAGCCAGCAGAGTCAAGCGCAATAGCCCTTTCAGAGACAGACCTGAAGGCAGAGACGTAGACTCTCCCAGCCCGGGCAGGGAAAGCGTAAGGCCACGGGTGACGTTTCCACCACCACCCTGCCTCCAAAACCCAGAGTCGTTCTGGAGGACCTCCTCCAGCCTGACCCACCACTTCCCGACTTTTTGGCCCCACCCCTTCTTCCATCTCCGGAAGGGGAACGGGTTGGGGGGAGGTTTGCTCGCCACCTATAGCAGTGGCAGAGTATCACCTCTGACAGATGGGTCCTGCAATTCGTGTCCGTCGGGCACAGCATAGAGTTCTTGGAGGTCCCACCTGAGTCTCCTCCTCCTCCTCGAAGGTCTGCCTACTCCAGAGACCAGGTTCTTCTGGTAAGGGAGGAAGTAGAGACTGTCTTGCAAAAACAGGCAATAGAGCCGGTCCTCTTCATCAGAGGGGGCGGGGGTTCTACCCCCACTTTTTCCTGGTTCTAAAAAAGACAGGCAACCTAAGACCCATACTTGACCTCAGCAGGCTAAACCTGTATGTCGAGCACAAAAAATTCAGGATGCTCATGCTCCAGAGCCTGCTACTGCTGTTGCAGGACAACCACTGGTTGTGTGTTCTGGACACGCAAGATGCTTACCTACACATCCTGATATTACAGAACCACCGCCGCTTCCTGCGGTTTGTCTTCCAGGGGGATCACTTCCAATTCAGAGCACTCCCCTTTGGACTTTCTTCGGCACCCAGGGTTTTTACCAAGTGCCTAGCAGCGGAGGCTACAGCCTTGAGATGCCACGGTATTGTGGTCTTTCCATACCTGGATGACTGGCTGATCTCTGCCCCCTCCAGGGAGTCCCTTACAGAGGCCCTTCGGATTACCTTGGAACTGTTTTCCAGATTGGTGATTACAGTCAGTGTCACGAAATCTTCTCTGTCTCCTTCTCAACGTCTTTAGTTTATAGCAGCCATTTTGGATACTGTTCAGGGCAGAGCCTTCCTCCCCCCAGACCGGAGGGATACTCTGATGGAGCGCAGGCCACTATGGTGGCCTTTTCCAGATACCTACCAGCCCAAAAAGTCCTCTGTCTTTATTTATTTATTTAGATTTTGGTAACCGGGTAAGCCCATTGAGACCAGAGATCCCTCTTTCAGGGGCGACCCGGGTCTTCTCGGCCTGATGGCAGCCTCCATCGCCATGGTCCCCATGGTGAGGCTGCACATGAGAATTTCTCAGTGGTCCTTCAGAGTTCAGTGGGATCAGCTACAGGGTCAGCTGGACCAACCAGTCCTCATCTCCACAGCCTTGTAGAAGGATCTTCTGTGGTGAAGAGATACCACAAACCTATCTCTAGGTCACCCCTTTTGTGACCCTGCTCCCGCGGCAATCCTTACTACGGATGCCTCCAGCAGGGGCTGGGGAGCTCTTTTGGGGGACCATCAGACTCTGGGACTTTGGTCCCGACAAGAGATGTCCTTACACATCAGTTTCTTGGAGATGAAAGTGGTGCTGTATGCCCTTCAGGTATTTCAGACCATACTTCCCAAGGGACTATTGCTTATCCAGATGGACAACACCTCCGTTGTCTGGTATCTCAACAAACAAGGTGGCACTCTCTCGTATCCCCTCTGCAGGGAAGTGATGAGAGTTTGGGACTGGGCACTTCAGCACGGTCTGTTCTTCACAGCCGTACATGTTCCAGGAGTGGACAGCGTTCTAGCAGATAACCTCAGCAGAACGTTTACCCTCGAACACGAATGGAAACTAGATCAGGCAGTGGCGGAATCTCTTTTCCGGAAATGGGGGTGACTGGAACTCGACCTATTCGCCTCCCCATTCACCGCAAAGCTTCCCAGCTTTTGCTCGCTCATTCCAGAGCATGGTGCTTTTTGGCACGACGCGTTCTCTCTCTCCTGGACAGGGAAATTCTTGTACACCTTCCCTCCATTTCCCATTCTCCAGAGGGTACTCCTCGAACTCCAATCGGAGGGAGCAAGGATGATTCTAATTACACTTGTCTGGCCCAGACAAATCTGGTTCTCACTTATACTGCAGTTGTTGAGGGAACCTCCAGTTCCACTTCCATTACAGCACAGCCTATTAGCCCAGGACAGGGGCTGGCTGGTGCATCCGGGGCTCTGGACCTTGCATCTTCATGCTTGGCTCCTACAGACATAGCGATTTTCTACTTTGGAGTCTCTTCGAGAGTTGCTAAAGTCCTCGTGGAGGCCCAAAAACCTTCCACGAGATCCACAGATGCTATGAAGTGGAAGCGTTTTTCTATCTGGGCAACCTCCAAGGGTTGTGACCCCTTCACTTGTTCGGCCCCGTAGCTAATGGAATACCTGCTCTTTCTATTGGATTCTGGCCTTTCTTATTCCTCTCTGAAAGTCCACTTGTCAGCCATCTCGGCCTACCACGTGCTGGTGGATGGTAAACCTGTGGCTCGGTTGGATCCTACCAAAACCTTTCTGAAGGGCATTCTCCATCTGACCCCCCATATCTGCAGCCCTACTCCACCTTGGGATTTTAATTTTGTGTTGGAGAAACTTACTCTCCCTCCCTTTGAACCAGCGATGAGCTGTGATATGCGCTACCTGTCCTGAAAGGTGCTCTTCTTAGTTATCATTACTTCTGCTCGAAGGGTTTCCGAGCACCAGGCTCTAGTTTGTAGAGTCTTGCCTGATTTTTCACAAGGACCGGGTGGTCGTCTGTACTCATCCTAGGTTTCTTCCCAAGGTGGTATCGCAGCTCACCCTTAACCAGTTGGTAGAGCTACTGGTGTGCTATCTGAACCCATCTAACAGAGGTGAAGCCCTGCTCCATACCCTGGACATACACCAGTCCTTGGGTGTTAAACCTCATGCACAAAGGAATCATGCAAAGCAAATCAGCTTTTTGTTTCGGTTGCACCCAGTACGTTGGGTAAGGAGGTTTCCAAATTATGCCTTTCTAAATGGCTAGCAAACTGCATTTGCTTCTGTTACCAGAAGTATGATAAGCCTTTGCTGGGGCCTGTCAAGGCTTATTCCACTAGGGGCGTAGCTGCTTTTGCAGGCTTCCTCTGTCATATGTCTGCAGTGGAGATCTGTGCGGCAGCAACCTGGAGTTCCATCCACACCTTTACCAAACATTACAGTCTGGACATAGCTTCTAGGTTAAGGGCCAGTTTCAGCCTAGCTGTCCTGCAGGGCCTTTTGTCCTAAGGCACGCTCCTTTCAGTGTTCTTTTGTTCCTCCTCCCATGTTTCTCTCGGTCCCTCTCTTTTGAGGGACAGCTTGGAATTCTGTCCTACATGTTATGATCTACTGAAGGAGCCCTCTCGAAGTAAGATAGCCTGGCACTCTAGGGGGCAGAGCCTGTGGGAGTGACCCGTAGGGATGATCAAAGGTCTGAAGGAGTGGAACAAAGGGGGGGGGGGGATAAAAAGGAAAGTGTAAATACATTAAAAAAAAAAAGTCTTTATTAAAAAAAAAAAAAAATGTTTTTGATCAATACAGTACGGTTTCGTAGTACATATATTCAGTGCATTCACAATGGGCATTTGTATTTACTGCATCTGCAAAGTAATCTTAAAAACACATTCTACAACCTGGTAAATGACCTTTCTCCCAACTATAGGGATAGCTCGTGGGGGCATAGCATTTATTGACAGTTATCACTATTGCAGATATCACAAACTGCATCAAAAGTCTGAGCAAGGAGGTCTGGCTTCCCTGAGGTGTGACTGGGATGAGGTGGAGGCACACACGGCGGGGAGGGGGAGGTGAGCAGAGCCACTCTGGATCCTGTCCAAGGTTCACCTTTTGAATACCTAAGGACTCAGTTGGGTGGAATGCTGCTATCCACTATTAGGGTCACCCTGAAAACAGGTTTTGTGCTGTCTTAAGGGAACAGGGTAGAATCCTTGCTCATGGCATGAAGGAGCCACTCATTCCGACGTGAGGAACATTGCTCTGCACAGCCATTCAGTGAGCGAGTTATCTTTTCCACCCAGTAGATAGTCTTGACCATATTCCTGCAGGTAGCCACAGTAGGGAATAATAGGAGTGAGCCAACATTCTGTTATTGCTTTTTTTTTTTTTTGAGACTGCAATAATGATCCTGAGGAGATATCGAGATATTGAATCCTTCTGTCGTTTTGGGTATTGAAGGAGGAGGAACTGTGCTGGGGAGAATATGATGTTTACAAAAGAACTCGGGTCCTTCTCAGGGTCGTGTAGGAAGGGCTGCAAATGAGGGCAAGCCCACGTGATGTGGTGATGGGAGGCTTTAGGTTCCCCACATCCTCTCTAGTATGCCAAGGAACATGTGTGGGAAGATAATGAGCAGTTATCACTGGTGTTCAAAAGAACCTAATCAGCTGCTTCCAAGCATATTCTCTCCATTGGTCAGAGTTTGCTACTTTAGCTTAAAGGAAAACTGCTATAAACCCCCTTTGCCAATTACTAGGGCTACGGAAACGCCCAATTAGCATAGCCTTTATGTTTTTTCAAGTTTGCAGCTAACCTTTTTTTTTTTTTTTCCCCCTCCAAACTCTATTTCTCTCCTACCTAGGGGGCTTCTCTCCTGTGTGGATTCTCTGCGCTCGATTCTGCTGCCCGCCTGAAGCCTCCACCTCTGCACTCCTGGGCAGGCAGTCTCACTCCTACCTCACTCAGCCACCCAACCTCCTGGGGTGGGACCACTATCTCCTTCCGGCGCTCTGTCTAGAATCGAGATCGGATGCACTTGGTGGTAGAGCTCGGCGCTGGTATGGGGCCTGGCTACTAATTCCACCATCGCCTACCCCCAAGGCAGAGGTTTTCCTCCTTGCTTCCCCCTGGGAACGTGGATGTGCATTGACGTCCCGTGCCCTCTTGCAGGAAGTCTGCCGACATTCCCTGCCCCTTGTACGCGCTCCATGTCGAGCTGCAACCGCCAGCCTCTGCCATGGGCCGCTGAACCTGCGTGGAGTGCAGCCTCCCTCCCCAGGAGAGGAGAGCAGTCCTCAGGATGCTCAATCCTCTCCTGCCCCCTGCCAAACTCCCAGCGCCCAAGTCTGTTCCCGAACTCTGGTCGCCGGTGTGGTGCGAGGTGTGATGTCCAACGCCTCAACCCTCCGCGCCACCAGCTGGCTGCAGCTAACCTTTGATATTTAAATTGATCCATTTGTTGCCTTGATGGTGGTTCTGTGTTCTGACCTGGAAACGCCATTTGGAAAGTGCTGCCGCACTGAATGAATGAGCTTGTCCTTGTGAGCTTTGTTATCTTCGTGCTGTGTTACTGGAATGCTTGTTCATGATGAACGAGGCACATTTTCATGAACATTCAGAAAAAGAAATCATGTGTCTTGTAGTAGTCTTTGAGCTGCACCTTAGAAGCAAACCCTGTTGAAAATGGGGCGGTCTAACTGATTTAATTTTTTTATTGAAAGTTGCAGCTCTGAATTCGCTGTGTATGCCTTAACTCAGTGCTGCAACTTTCAATAAAATAATTAAATCAGTTAGACCTCCCCATTTTCAATAGGAATTACTTCTAAAGGTGCAGCTCAAAGACTATTACAAGGCACACCATTTATTTTTCCTTCATGAAAATGTGCCCTGCTCATCATGAACGAGCAACAGGAAGATAATTAAGCTAATTTCCATACAGGTTGTTTGGTTGTGGTTCCGGTTGCTACTATCTGTGAAATGACACCTCTGACTCTGGACTTAAGAATAACAACGTAAACTAAAAGACATGCCCTACAACAGAAATGAAGCGCTCTCACTGCAAGTTGGCAAGTGAGTAGAGGCTGGGAGGAAAATGAGGTTTATGACAGCTTTCTTTTAAGCTTAGCAGGCCCATTCCCACTGCTCCCCAAGATTTTCAGAATTTTGAGGGTGGTAAGGTACCCAACAGTGGGGGTAGGCCAGTCCAGCTCTATCCTCTATCCACAGAATAAGAGTCTTCTACTCTGTGGTGGATTCTGTAATGGACGGAGGCTGGCCCCACAGGTCCCCAAATGTGGCAGGACGCTGGACAGTTCAGTTGTGTCTTTGGGGGGTCGTCCTACACACAACTGAGGGGTTTTCTTTCATTACTCCTGCTCCAAGGAAGTTGCAAGCAAGGATGTCTTAGAACCCTGACATCAGGTGGTTTTCACTTCCATCTAGTGACTCCAGCTAAACTGCCACCTGTGGTTACACAAGTGGGGGGGGGGGTTTACAGCAGAGCTCACTGCCATCCCTTCCCAGAGGCGGATAGTGTCTTCAGGGATGCTTTATCCTACCCCCCTCCCCCCGGCCGACCCCCAACACTTATCATATTTTCGCTCTGAGGAGCAGACTGCTGTATCCCTTGCATTTCGCGATTCTGAAGACCTTCCCTTGTGTGCTTGTATCTTGTGATGCAACTGTATGGAGACCACATTGAATGGGGGGGGGGCCTCTTCAGTCACATTTATTGTATATTTCAGATATTAGACTACAGTTTTTTTGTTTTGTTTGTTTTTTGTTCCAGATCAAAACCACCGCTCCACTGGCAAGGTTCTGAGTGATGACTTTGATTTGAAATAGAAAAATCTGTCACTCTGAAGTATTCCAAATTGTAACTCAAGACGGCACTATGAGCTGGCTGGAGGCGGGGGGCTGGACGCTGGGGAGGAAGTCTGAGCATGTCAGGTCGCTGTCCTTGCTTCAGTACTGCCACCTGGGTGCAGGGGCGCCAGTTGGGAGAGGGAAAACTATGGCTGGGGAGCTGTGCTGTGCTTGTATTATGTGCGCATGCGGATTGGTCCCCCTTGCACACCGGCATTGTCCAGGGAAGATTGGGAAGAAAAAGGGAAATAAAATGACCCTGGTGCCAGCCTCCTGGGGATCCCAATATATCTGGTCCAGGCCTTCACCTCCTCACTTATCTCCTGACATTGTGCATGTTAGGGGGAACACCACTCTGCACGCCATACTCCATTGGAGGGGCAAACAGAGACTCTGGGAGGATGGCAGGCACAGATAGGTGGAACGGGGGTGGCAGAGGCTTCCAGGGAGAACTGGTGCCAGAGACTGGGGGCATAAAGTGAAACTTGCAAAAAACAGACGCCCCCATTAACAGTTGCATCAAAAAATTGTTGGCGCACCTGGGCAAGGCTTCAGAAAGAAAGTGGAAGGTATTGAAATGCTAGCTTCTCTGAATGAAAATATGAAACTTTCCAAAAAATGCTTTATTTGTATTTATTTTTTTATTATACTTTTTGTCTTGCACATTTTGGCCAGAACAGACACACAGTCCTCATGGTCACATAGTGTGGTGGGCGGTGGCTGTGGGATTCAGACCCAGTTCTCCAGGTTTGCAGCTCAGTGCTCTTAACCACTATGCTATACTGCCTCCCCTATAGTGAAATTTTATTTTATTTATTTAAAAGTTTCTCCAGGAAGAACATACTAACCACAAGAATGCTCGTTTCCAGTTGCGTCCTGGGGGAAAGGGATGGAGACAACACAATACAGATGTTGGTACAATTATGTTTGGTACATGACAGTATAGGCAAAATAGCATTTTTGGAAATAAAAGTGCTTTGACAATGCAAATAGATGTACAAAATTGGTATGCAGTGCAGGCAGAGGTAGCGGTTACAGAAGACACTGTAAGCACTTATCTGTTTACAACTTGAGTCTCTTTACAAAGTCTTATAAATATGTCATATGGTACAGGCACAGCACTTAAGGGAGAATAAGGTAATAGGAGGTAAAGGAAGAGGGAATGAGAGGAATATTAGGTGCAGGAGCGGGTAGGAGAGATGAAGTTATGCAGTAGGGAAGAGAGGGCCCAGGAGGGAAGGAGCATTTCTGATGGCGGAGGGAAGGACATTCCATAATTTGGGGAAGTGACAGGAGAAAGCTGCTTGGCCAGCAGAGATCAATCTAGTGGGGATAGCAAGGGTGCGAGCATTGATATTCCGAAGAGAGAGACAGAGGGGTCGGCGTGGGGTGGGGAAGAGGATGAGAGGTAGGGTGGAAGAGAGCTGAACCCGACCTTGCCAAGAAAGGTGGCACAGTGGGATAGACAGCTGTCCTCAAGAGAAGGGAGGTCTAGAGATTGACTGATATAAAGAGTAGTGGTGAACACAGGGAGGGCAGGTAAGAGCAGAACTACAGAAAGAGTGGAAAAGATGGTCCAATCTGGCTAAGGAAGTTCTGGAGCTGGCACTGTAGGCCACATCACCGTAGTATATAATTGGAAGGATCATTCTCTGAAGAAATTAAAGAAGTTTAAAAAATAAAAAAAAAATAAAAAAATGAAATTAAAAATGTTGCACACTAGGACTGGTTGCTTTAGATGACTGTAAGGGGACTTGTTTTAGGACTTTCATTAAGTTGAGCACAACTGGTGCCATTTACCAACTGCTGCAAAGGACAAGGGACAAAAACCAAAACCCTTAACTCTTCTGTATTAGATTTCTGTCCACGTCAAATGAGGCAGTGTACAAAGTTTTTGCTAATGAGTCAACCTGCAATTACTCCAGGACCACATGTGACCCAGAGGTAAGCGTGTTGTAAAAGAATGATGTTGCACTCGCATTATCAAGGTTTTAAATCCACAGTGCAACCACAAATGTTTCTCAAAAGCTTATTTCAGCTGCAGTTAATAAAAACATAATGTTAACATACCAGTTAAATCCATTTTTCTCTGCATCGCCTATGCTACCCACCACAAGTTGTGTTTTTTTTTTTTTGTATTCTAAACGTTACTAGGTCTACAGTTCTATTTCTAAGCCTAATTCAATGGCCATCATTTTTCTTGTGACAAAAACTAAATGAAAACATGTATAAAATACTCAGAGTTTGGTGGAACTAGAACATTTTACCACCAAATAAAACTGGAAGATGGCTGGAATTTTTTTATTGTGGATAAAAAAGTGGCATCCAATTTTGTGGCCATTTCATTTTTTTTACATATAGGTTTTATCCTCCGTGGCAGCACACATGGCTTTTCAGCCCTGTCCCCGAGTAATGCAGCCATCTCTTACCTCAGAGGTCCTATACTCCTTGGATCCCCCGCCCCATAGTGGGGCCAGGGTGCCCCCCCGGATACATATCCAGATCTGTCCTGTATTGGAGCAGGAGAACAGGCTACAGCACAATGGGAAGGGCTTCACGGAGCCCATCCTCCATGTTTTCCTCCTCTTTTCTCACTGAGCCCACAGACGTGCAGTGAGCGCCATGTGTGTGCTTCTCCTCCAGCAAGACTGTCCAGGTGCTCTGAACGTTTGATCTCTTCCCAGGCAGTACAGCTTGCTTGCACTGCCACCAAGATTCCTCCTGGGGCAGTCAGCAACAAGCCACGATGACACCACTCCCCGGGGGAGGAGAGCAGTCCTATGGCACTTGGTCCTCCCTCCCCTGGCGGGCCCCCAAATGACCCGTGTCCATTTCCGAACCTGGGTGGCTGGTGTCGTAGGCCCTCCATGCCATTGGGCCAGCCTATTGTGGTGCTCAGTTTATTGCACTGATCATTTACTGTTCAACCTGAAACAATAGAACTGTATCATTCAGTGGTGGGCTGCACATCTGGCACTTGGAATCTGCATTATAGAGCTGGCAAGATGCTACCAACAGCAGATGTTTCACCAGATGTGAATAAATCCAGTAGTGGTGTTTTGTTTCCTTGGCTGTGAGCCATGCCAAGTAGTGCCATGAGGGACACTGCCTTAAACAGGTGAGGGAAGGTTCAGGAGAGAGTTCAGGAGGTATTTCTTCACAGAGAGAGTGGTTGCCGGGTGGGATGAACTCCCTGAGGAGTTGGTCATATCTGATGATGTAGAGGTGGCCAGGCAGTCTGACAGGGCAGTCAGGAGGGCTGGTGGGATGATGGGGTGCACAGGGAGAGGTATCAGCAGTAGAAAGAGGGAAGTGGTGTTACCCCTGTATAGAACACTACTACAACCCCACCTTGACTACTGTGTCCAGTTCTGGAAACCACATCTCTGGAAGGACATATGCAGAGTGGAGGCAGTCCAGAGGAGGGCAACTAAAATGGTGCAGGGTCTGCATCAACAGCCTTATGAGGAGAGACTAAAGGAGCTCAGTATGTAAACCCAGGAAGAGAAGGGGGGAAGGGGATATAATAGAGACATTTAAGTACCTCATTGGGGGGGTAAATAAGGTACAGGAAGGGAGTATCTTTCAGAATAAAAGGTGCTGTAGAAGACGGGGACATGCTGTGGAGCTCAAGGGGGGTAGATTCAGGAGAGATATGACGAAGTACAGTACTTCTTCACAGAAAGAGTGGTGGATTCCTGGAACAGCCTTCCAGCAAAGGTAGTGGGGGCAAAAACAGTGGTGGGGTTCAAAAATGACTAGGATTTGCACAAGGGAATCGTAGGGTAAGGAAGGAGGGAGAAGAGACAGTGCCATAGATCAAGTAGGGTCAGTAGCAAAAAAAAAAAAAATGAAGGTAGGAAAAAAAATGGTCAGACTGGGTGAGCCACGCGGCCTTTATTGGCCGTCAGATTATGTGTTTCTGTGGTCTCCCTTGAAATGGTGGATGGCCTCAAAAGAGGGTGGGATAGGGTAAAGAAGAAGGTCAGAGTAAAGAGGGGTTAGGCAAGAAGGGGTGAGGCAGCAGTTGGAGAAGAGATGGATCCCTTCATTGTCACTAGGGACTCCGCAACCAGAGCATGCAATATATATATATTACTGGGCCTTCTTCTGTGGCTATATCTGTAGTTGTTACATGGATACAGATGGAGAACACCGCTGACTGCACTGCCAGACCAACAGAACACTGGCAGACTGCTGCATTATCCATAAAAAATAATTCTGTGCGGAGGTGCCATGACAGTGACCTGACTTTGGGAACCTACCTGTCGTCTTAGCAATTGGGAAGTCAGCTGGGAAAAGTACTGACCCATTTGTAGGCATCAATATATAGCATTATTGGTACTGATGAGTGCAAGGATGTCTTCAAATGGGACAGTTTGGGAATACATAGCAAGAGCTGTATCCTGATTCACTGACTGGTATGGACCAGTCTCTCCTTGACATCATAGCGCATGATGTTAGCTGCCATCTAAGAAGACAATAACAACAAGATTTCTGGAAACTAGGTAGTCTATTTTTTCAAATGGGATGACTCCCGGGGTAATTTGGGGGGGAGCTTTATGAACACCAGGGGACGTCTATCTCCTTTTTAAAACTGCTGATGGATGATCTAGATGGTTCAGGTACTTTTTTTTACCATATAGCTTTTTATACTCTGGTCACCACCTGACCTTCAGGGCAATGTCTGGTGACCTTCCAGCTCTGTCAGCCGCTCCTACACTGTTAGATCAGTTGGGGTCCACATGGAGCGGGACCTGAAAGAACCAGGGACCATCAAATAGGCAGCCCCATTTTGTCCTTATCCACTTGGGTCCTGCCAACCCCCACTGATGCTGGACATTGCCCCATCAGCCCTCACAGTCATTCAGCAAATCCCTGTAGAGGAGACAAAATACCCGGCCCACTGAAGGGGTTGCTGCGACAGTGGAACCCAGTGTTTCTCCCCGACTGGAAGCAGTACCGAGTGACCAGTGCTACCCCAGCCCCCCAATCGCCCAACCCGTCTGAGTTCCACTCCCAAACCCGGGTTGCTGGTACAGGCACACCTGGTTCAGGTATCCTTTAATGACCCATCTCTGAAGATTCTACAGCCAGTCAGGGCGTGGCATTAGGGAGCCCATGTAAGACGATGCCTCCTGCTGCTTTGGAAGGGCACTGTTAACCATGCATGCTGTCAGATGCTTACAAGCACAATAAGTCCCTTTTGTGCTCTGCACTCCATCATGTGATAATGTTATCAGCAGCAAAACACCTGAGCTGCAGACATCCAGGGTAATATTCTCATGGTGCGAGTATACATCAAAACAACGAGGCTTTAAAAACTATTATAATCACAATGGATCTGCGTAACTTTATGAATTTTCTAGTTTTGTTTTTCAACTTTCCCATTCATCATCTGTGAAGTATTACAGCTAATGCAGTGCTTACTCCATTCTGTCTTTAAAAAAGTATCTGACTTTCCCAGCTAACTGACCTTACAGTTACTGGTTGTGATATCACTGTCTGTTGTCATGGTGAACAGTGTGATGTCCTAAACAAAGGCACAATGAGGTCACATGGGAACATTCGAAGTCTTTGTAAAATGATTTCTTAGCCTACCCAGCTGTGTTACAAACCTTGAAAAGTAAAAGTGACAATTAATAAAAACGTATTATCTAGTAAATTGTTAAAGCTGAAATATCATGCTTATGAAAGTTGCTACTGAAGTGGATACCAGCTCTTTAAAGAGACACTGTTAACCCTTTCCAGATCATATTATTTCTAGTTGAAAACCCTCACCTCATGATTGCTTACCTTCTCTAAAATTCAGAAATGTTTCCGGTTGTTTTATTTGCTTCCTTTATTAGTAGAACTGAAATGCATGCTAGTGGTGTCATTATACCCAACCTTGTTTTGTTTCAAATCCTTGATGTACGCTTATTTATTTATTGAATTTTGGTGACCGGGTAAGTCCACCGAGACAATTGCAGTCTCTCTTTCAGGGTCGACCCGGGAGGGGTAGAAAACAAAGCAGATTAGGAATAGAACTGAGTTTTATACAAGGTATAGGAGTAAGGTTGCTGTTAAATATGCAGAGCAAGGTACATAAGCAAATGATACAAAGCACAGGCAAGGCAAAAAACAAATATAAACATTATATACAACAGCCTCAAAACCTTACAGGTGGTATGGTACAGAGTAAAAGTAACAGCGTGCTGAGGCTAACTAGCAGGAAAGTTAAGCATTATGAACAGTTTATACAAAGTTATACAAAAAATACTTCCTGAACATTAGGAACACCCCCAAACAGTGCAGTCACTCATGATGTGACAGTTTCCTCTCCTCCCACTGCATCTTTAATGTCTAGACTGCAATGGGGTGTTCCCAAGTCCAGGAAAGATGCAGTGGGAGTTGATCAAGGAATGTAAACAAACATATTTTGTATGTAGTAGCACCAGTATGGTGGGCAGTCTGTTGTACACTTTTCTAAAGGGAAAAAAAAGGAATCTGAATCAATTCAAATGACCATCTGCATCAGCAATCTCTACAGAATGTGAGCAATCATGTTTTTTTTTATTTTTTAATTTTTTAACTTGGGAAAATTTGAGTCCTGATAGGGATGACGGTGTCCCTTTAAATATACTGTAGACCACAGTAACGTAACTTGCTTGACTTAAGGTTGTAAGCTTCGTGGACAAATTTGTGTTTTTTCAGTTATCACTTATGGCATAGTATTTCCAAGAGTTATAATGCTTGCAAAACTATACCCTTGAATTCAAAGTTTGTAAAATGGGCTCCCAGGTTTGGGGGGGGGGGGTGGTGGTGGTGGTGGTCAAGAGGGGCTCCCAAGTTTGGGGTGGTGGTGCAAACTAGGCTTCCAAGTTTGGGTTGGAAGTGCGAATGACTTAAAAGGAAGTACTCTAAGGTTGGCCCATCAGCACAGAAGTAGTGTAACTGCTCATGATGCCAGCAACCTGAGTTTGGGAATGAGCTCAAGCCATCGGGTGCCAGCCAGGGAAGGAGGATTGGTCATCCCAGAGGACACTGTCTTACTTCGGGGAGGCAGAGTGGTGCTCCCCAGTGCAACACTGCCACCTTGGTGACCACACGTGGCTGTGCAGCAGGGGACATAAGGGTAGAGGAGACATCGCCCACGCTCCATGTAGCATGCCTGTAAGTAGAGAAGAGATGCTGGCCATGCTCTGTGTAGCATGCTTGCAGGGGTAGAGGAGACATTGGACATGCTCATTGTAGCATGCTTGCAAGGGGAGAGGAGACATTGGCCGTGCTTATTGTAGCATGCTTGCAGGGGGAGAGGAAACTGCCATGCTCAGTGTAGCATGCTTGCAAGGGGAGAGGAGACATTGGCCATGCTTATTGTAGCATGCTTGCAGGGGGAGAGGAGACATTGGCCATGCTCATTGTAGCATGCTTACAGGGGGAGAGGAGACATTGGACATGCTTACTGTAGCATGCTTGCACGGGGAGAGGAGACGTTGGCCATGCTTGCAAGGGGAGAGGAAACTGCCATGCTCAGTGTAGCATGCTTGCAAGGGGAGAGGAGACATTGACCATGCTCAGTGTAGCATGCTTGCAAGGGGAGAGGAGACATTGACCATGCTTACTATAGCATGCTTGCAGGGGGAGAGGAGACATTGGACATGCTTACTGTAGCATGCTTGCAAGGGGAGAGGAGACATTGACCATGCTCATTGTAGCATGCTTGCAAGGGGAGAGGAGACATTGGACATGCTTACTATAGCATGCTTGCAGGGGGAGAGGAGACATTGGACATGCTTACTGTAGCATGCTTGCAAGGGGAGAGGAGACATTGGACATGCTTACTGTAGCATGCTTGCAGGGGGAGAGGAAACTGCCATGCTCAGTGTAGCATGCTTGCAAGGGGAGAGGAGACATTGGACATGCTTACTGTAGCATGCTTGCAAGGGGAGAGGAGACGTTGGCCATGCTTAGTGTAGCATGCTTGGAGGGGGAGAGGAGACAGCCGGCACAGTGTAGCATGCTTGCAGGGGGAGAGTAGTCGATGGCCATGCTCGGTGTAGCATGCTTGCAGGGGGAGAGGAGACAGCTGGCACAGTGTAGCATGCTTGCAGGGGGAGAGTAGTCGTTGGCGATGCTCTGTGTAGCATGCTTGCAGGGGGAGAGGAGACAGCCGGCTCAGTGTAGCATGCTTGCAGGGGGAGAGTAGTCGTTGGCCATGCTCGGTGTAGCATGCTTGCAGGGGGAGAGGAGACAGCCGGCTCAGTGTAGCATGCTGGAGGGGGAGAGTAGTCGTTGGCCATGCTCGGTGTAGCATGCTTGCAGGGGGAAAAACAGCCGGCTCAGTGGTAGCATGCTTGCAGGGGGAGAGGAGACAGCCAGCTCAGTGTAACATGCTTGCAGGGGGAGAGGAGACAGCCGGCTCAGTGTAGCATGCATGCAGGGGGTGGAAAAGAGACAGCCAGCTCAGTGTAGCATGCATGCAGGGGGAGAGGACGCGTTGGCCATGCTCAGTGGTAGCATGCTTGCAGGGGGAGAGGAGATAGCCAGCTCAATGTAGCATGCATGCAGGGGGAGAGGAGACAGCCGGCTCAGTGTAGCATGCTTGCATGCTGATGCTTGGAGCTTCTAATGTGCCGACATCCTGAAGGAGTGGGACCAAAAGAAGAAAAGCCCTGGAGCGAGTAGGCTGATGCCAGGTGCTCTCAGGCCCTGGCTGCCTTCCCTATGCAGGGTTCTCTTGCCTCAAACCTCCCCTCAGAGGTGAGAGTGCGAGTCCAGCTCAGCCAGGCCCTGCCACGAGAGGTAATCTCAGCGGGGCTGAAAGCAGGATAATCACCAGAGATGGGGGTGGGACTAGGCCCTACCCGGGGAAAGCCACACCAGCGTGGGAGCATAAACAATGAACAGGAAAAAGGTAGTACTCTCTCAATATTGTCTTCAGACATGTCTTCTCCCTCTCTCTCTGCCTAGACATTCAACACCACCAACATTACGTAAGCTTTCTGCCCAGAGGCTCGCGTTTGTTCGCCTCTATGCATGGAGCATGCTACCACAAATACCTCATTTTTTTCCAGTTCTACAATGTCTTTTTGTTCTTCTGGCTGGCGAACTTTGTAATTGCTCTGGGACAGGTCACGCTGGCAGGGGCCTTCGCTTCATACTACTGGGCATTTAAGAAACCAGACGACATGCCTGCTTTCCCTCTCTTTTCCTCATTGGGACGAGCTATCAGGTAGGGTAGGTTAATAATATATAACAGTAATTTAACACCAGAAGGGGTTTACTGCAGTTTTTTTAATTGTATTATTGCACTCTTGTTAAATTTTAGCCACTAAGATCCAAGTTAGTCTCCTACCCCTTGAGGGCACAGAGAACAACCAATACCTGGAAAACCTGGGTGTATAAGAGGGCAACACTGGGGCACTCCCACCCCAGCACCCTCCATAGCTTTTGGGTTGCTGTGCAATTACCTTTCAGTATTTATTGATTTATTTAAAAGTTGGTTACTGGGAGAAGCACACTGAGCCAGGGCTTGTTTCCAGGTGCGACCCAGAGGAGGGGGAAGGGGAGAACACTGTTACAAGGATTATGGCAAGTCCAATGGTGCTATTGTAATGACAATAAATTGCAATAGTAGGGTGCAGAAAAAACAATAAAGCAAGAGTGTTGCATATAACACAGGACAAATTGGCATTCAAGTCAGCTGTGCGGTTGGACACGATCAAAAAGTGCTTAGTGCCTGAAGGGGCAGAGACTGACCTGGTGTTGAGGGGAGTAGTGAAACGGGCTGATTATACTACACGTGAAATAGTATTGTCTTGTTTTCATTTTTCTTTTTAAGCACTAATCCCCAGCAGCATGTGTGTGGTAATACCGATCCAACCTCAAGTGGAAGGAGTGTTCTCTGACTGCCGTTTTCTTTCCCGTAGGTATCACACAGGTTCGATGGCCTTTGGGTCCCTCATCCTTGCCATTGTACAGGTGATCAGGGTCTTGCTGGAATACCTGGATCACAAACTAAAAGGTAAAGGCAGAACTGAAGAGTTTGATCTTTATGGGGTCCATGTAGGCTGGGGATGCATTTAGCCTCAGCGTAGTCTAATTCCATATTGGCTATGGCACAGTCGACATGAGGCATAGGCCACTGAAAGGCTGCTAAAGCCAGTCTGCAAAGAGTAATATCTTTTCCCAGGTAAAGAACTGGAATTCTAGGAGCGTGGATATGTTGTTCATCCACACTATTTGGCATGTCCCTTTCTCTTTAAATGTCGCCGGAAAGTCTTCAAGCTGGCTCCTCCCACCCACTCGGGTGGTAAATACCTCGGCTATGCCCCATGATGCCAGATCTTCCTTTCTGCTGGAAGATTCAGGTTCCCTTGTGCTAACTCTAGCCATCGTAGGCCCTGGATTCACATCGACGGTTTTTACCGAAATTTAGCTCTCAAACTCGTCAGTTTTCGATTCCGATAACAGTACATCGGACATGGAGGACAAGTCATCCCCCGGATTTCGCAGGTGTTCGTGCGGCCAGAAAATGTCGCGCACGGATCCCCACCTTACCTGCGTGTACTGCTTAGGTGTCGTCATTACACCACCACCTGTACCTTTTGCTTGGCATTCCATCCCAATGTCCTTGACGACCGCATGGCGCGCCTTAAGCTGGGGAGACCGGAAAAAAGGAACCTGCCGGTTAAATCGAAAGAAGCGAGGTGGGCGGTTTCCGCAGCTGCAGGATCCGCCGAGCAGCTAGAGCAGATGAAGGCCTTCCAAGAAGAAGCTGCCCAGGCTTCGGCCAGTAAAAGTTTCTTTGTGCCTCTCAACCTCGGTTCTTCCTTCACACAGGTTCCTTCAGGGAGCTGTGCCAGTCTCTCCCCACCAGGGGTGAGGCGCCCTTGGTCTAACACTCCTCCCGCCCTCGGAAGAGGGACAAGGATCCAACATCTTGGAGAAGGAGACATTCCTGGGACCGAGAGAGGTCAGAGTCCCAGGGCACTGCGACCTTGACTTCGGTCGAGATCGCTTCCTCGGCCACTGGCATCACGGATCCTTTGTCTGGCCAGGCAGAGACCGAGGAATCGGCTGATCTGGCCGAGATTGCTCTCGAGCCGATCGAACCAATTTTGCCAACTCCGGTCGACGATTCTTTAGAGAGGACCCCTGTCCTTTCTTTCCCTGATGACAAGACACTTCCTTTGGGGGTCCCCATCAAGGGAATGGTTCTGGAGCCTTGATTTTCTCCGAGCCCGGTTTCTCCCGATTCTGGCCGACGCCATCGGTCTCGATCGAGGACTGTGTCGCCTTTTTTGGCGGGAAGACCGAAGAAAGGCCACCAACATTCAAAAAAGAGGCACCACCACAGGTCCTCATCCTCGTCGTACGAGGAGAGGCTTCAACGGAAACTCCATCGATGCTATGAGGAGCTCATGTGGCAACAGCTGATTTTGGCTGGGCAGAAGCCGGCTACGCCATCCACCCCAGCCGTTACTTGGCCTGCGCCTCAAGGGCCAATGCCGACCTGAAATCTTCGGTTCCTCCTCCTGTGGGGATGGCCATTGTTCCGGATAAGCCCATACCTGGCACACCACTGATTAGGGTGGAACCACCGCCTAAGCAGCCTCCCTCTGGGGCTCCCTTGAAAGGGGACTGTCCAGACACCGGACTTCCCCAATGTCTGTCCATCACGGTTACCCCTGACTACCCTTGGCGTATTGAGGGGGACATAGGCAGGAGACCGCTGTATCCTGACACTTCGGATTCGGATGCCACCGGTTTGCACTCCCATCCGGGTGATGAAGAGTCACTCTCGGCAGGCCTGGAGGAAGGTCCTTCCTCCTTTCAGGGCATCCTCTCCCTCATTTCTGATTCTACCAGAATGCCCCTGGAGTCTACCCAGAAAAGCCGGAGTACCCCCTTACGGATATCCTTAAGGGGGGGATACCCCGACGGAGGCCTTCCCAGTGGCTGAAGCCATTACTGGTCCAGCTCTTGAGCTTTGGCAGCATCCAGCCTCCTGCCCAGCACTGTCTGCCTGTATGGCCCATAAGTACGTGGTGCCTATGAGATCCCTACCGGGATTCACGGAACATCCCTCGGCTGAGAGCCTGGTGACTGCTTCCGTCTTTAGACGTACTGGTAGCTCAGCTGACACCGACTGACCTCCGGACAAGGAGTCCAAAAACATGGACCACTCTGCCTGTAAGGTCTGTGCGGCCTCTTCCTTGGGCCTTCGTCAGGCCAGTTCGGCTGTGATCATGGCACATTTCTCCTATGCCCTCCTAGGGTCACTGGATAAAGTACTTCCTCATCCCCCTGTGGACATGCAGACCACGGTCAAGCAAGTCCGTGATCAGGGCCATGCTGTCGCCAAACAGCAGCTCCAGATGGCCCTGGACAATGGGGTTTCTTGTGCATGCTCCTTAGCAGCCGCAGTGGCCACCCGCTGCAGGGCTTGGCTGAGGTTATCCTCCTTTCCAGCGGATACCCAGCACAAGTTAGCTGATGTGCCTTTCCTTGGTACCAACTTGTTCAGCCCAGGAGTGGCAGGACACCTTCAGCATATTGAGCAGTCCAATGCCACCTTGGACGCCACTTCTGCTAAGGGTTCCTCTGGCAAGAACCAGCAGAAGAGGAAGCCTTTTCAGCAGTCCTCTCCTGTGGTCAGGCAGCCCTCCTATCAAGGAGGTCAGCAGCAACAACAGCCGCAGCAGGCTCAAGCTTGGCGCCCTAGGCCCAAGCAGGGCCCTCAACAGCCCCGTAAAGGAGGCCGAGGTGCTGGTCCAGGAGCTTCCTCCTCCTCCTCCTCTAAGCTTGCTCAGTGACGGGTTGGGGGTTGCCACCCCTACACCCGTCATGCCTGCCCTGGGTCTTCCCATGGGGGGTCGGCTCTGCCACTTTCTTTCCGCCTGGTCCGCTATCACCTTAGACAGGTGGGTTCTAGAAGTGGTCGGGCAGGGACTGCCTCTGGAATTCGAGCAGTACCCGCCCAGCCGAGCCCACGCCTCTCAGGAGTAAAGGATCTCTGCTCGCATGCAGTCAGCTCTTCGAGATGACATAGTTCAGCTCCTCCGCAGGGAGGCGGTATTTCCAGTGCCAGATCCACCAGTAGACCCAGGCATCGTATCCAGGTGCTTCCTGGTGCCCAAGCGGATGGGGGGTTGGCGCCCCATCCTAGATCTCCACAACCTGAATCAGTATCTCAGGTCTCGCACCTTCTGGATGGTAACTCTCAACCAGATCATACCATCCTTGGAGCGAAACGTGGTTTTGTTCACTGGATCTGCAGGACGTGTTCTTTCACGTCCCAATCCATCTGTCTCACCAGCGGTTCCTCTGCTTCAGGGTCGAGGGGATCCTGTACGAGTTCCGAGCCATGCTGTTCGGCCTGTCATCGACCCCGCGGGTCTTCACCAAGTGCATTGCAGTGGTGGCAGCCCATCTTCGGTGTCGAGGAGTTTGAATCTACCCTTATCTCGACGACTGGCTTCTGGCGGGTTCCTCCCTTCACAAGGTGGAGAGATCCAGGGATCTGGCTCTTATAACCTGCTCTCAGCTTGGCCTCCTGATCAATGAGGCCAAGTCGGAACTTGAGCCGTCTCAGGTGATGGGCTTCACTGGGGCAGAGCTCGACTCTCGTCAAGCCAGAGCCCGGCTCCCGGCGGACAGGGCGGAGGTTCTTTCCTCCTTTGCCCGATCATTTCTGGTTGGGCTTTTGTGCCATGCCCGGGACTTTCTGTGACTTCTGGGTTACATGGCGGTGCGCACCTTTGGTCCATTGGGCCAGATGGCACATGCACCCCTTCCAATGGAAGCTGGCCGCCCAGTGGACTTGGCACCATAGTCAATTCAACCAGCTGATCACGGTAACCCAGAAGATGTGGGACACTCTCCAATGGTGGACCGTCCCAGAATGGTTGCAGGAAGGGATCCTGTTTGTCCGCCCCGAGCCAACGGTCGTCCTCACGACCGATGCCTCTCTCATGGGCTGGGGAGCCCACATGGGGGACAACAGGGCCCATGGGTTCTGGACCCCTGAGGAGTTCCGATGCCACATCAACCTGTTGGAGCTCAGAGCAGTTAGACTGGCACTGTCAGCATTCGCTCCTCAGCTCCAGGGTCAAGTGGTTCAAGTCCAGACTGACAATACCATGACCATGTACTACCTCAACAAACAGGGCGGCATGCACTCTCATCTGCTGTGCAAGGAGGCGCTCTGCATCTGGACCCTCGTCAGTCGGTTGGAGGCGGATCTCCTAGCCATCCATGTGGCAGGAGTCTCGAACCAACTGGCGGATGCTCTCAGCCACCTAGGCCAGATATCCCACGAGTGGTCCCTCCATCCAGAGGTAGCTCACAGTCTGTTCTCCCATTGGGGCAAACCGTTGGTGGACCTGTTTGCCTCCAGGGAGAATGCCAAGCTGAGTCTGTACCATGCCCGCCCCCCTCAGCAGGGCTCGCTGCAGGGGGATGCCTTTTCGAGGCTGTGGACCTCAGGCCTCCTCTACGCCTTCCTTCCATTTCTCTTGATCCACAAGGTGTTACTCAGGGTGAGGAGGGACAAGGCGAAGGTGATTCTGGTAGCCCCTCAGCCTCCGCTGCAGGCCCCGGAGCGGCTTTATACATTCCTGGACCTGATATCATTAAACCAGGGGAAGGTCTTCCATCCAGACCATCAATCCCTGCACCTCACAGCCTGGTACGTGAGCGGCTAGAATTCCAGGCTCTGGGTCTTTCCGAGGATGTCTACACTGTGTTGGAGGCATCTCACAAGAAATCGACCAGGAAATGTTTTATGTCTTCAAATGGAAGAGATTTTCCATTTGGTGTCAGGGTAAGAGTCTGGACCCCTTATCCTGCTCTGTGGCTAACATTCTAGACTACCTTTGGTCTCTCTCCAAAGGGGGTCTGCGATCATCGACCCTTAGGGTGCACCTGGCAGCCGTTTCTGCTTACCGGGCGCGGTCACCAGCCGGTCACACAGGTGACAGTGGTCGGGTGCTTCTTCAAAGGCCTGGATCACATATCCCCTCCGGTGCATGAACCTCCACCTCCATGGGATCTCTTGCTGGTTTTGGCAAAGCTCATGGGAAAGCTATTTGAACCCATGCACAAGTGTGAGCTCTCACACTTGTGGAAGACTGCCTTCCTGATGGCTATCACGTCAGCCAGAAGGACAGGGGAGCGCCAGGCGGTTTCGGTGGACTCCCCTTATCTGGTCTTTCACAGGGACAAAGTTGTCCTGCACCCCCAACCGAAATTCCTTCCGAAGGTGGTCTTAGAGTTTCACCTTAATCAGGTGTTTACTCTGCTGGTATACTACCCTAACTTCACCTTGGATGCCGAGTACAGGCTCCATACTCTGGACCTGAGACGTGCTCTCTCCTGTTATAAGGAAAGAACGGCAGAAATTCGTGGAGAGGTTCGCCAGCTGTTTGTCACCTATGTTGAAGCCACTTCTGGGAGACTTGCAGTCAAACGGACCATTGCAAGATGGATCACATCATGCATAGGTCTGTGCTATGAGTTGGCGGTCAAGAAGCCTCCCAGAGGGTTAAGAGCTCATTCTACCTGCCTGCCATACTGCTGCACCGGTGGCTGCTTCCAGGGACATCCCTATCCAGGAAATCTGTCGGGCTGCTACCTGGAAGTCAGCAAACACCTTTATTTCCCACTACCACATCGACCTTGAGTCACGCCGGGATGCTGGTTTTGGGGCCTCGGTTCTCCAATCTCTGTTTCCTAAGTAGGGGGTGTGTGCCTCGCCTCCCTCCCTTCCTCCTCCTGGAGAACTGCTAGGAGTCTGCCAAAGAGTGTGGATGAACAACATATCCATGCTCCTAGAAGAACAGGTTACTCACCTGTAATAGTAGTTCTAGGAGTGGTATATGTTGTCCATCCACACGCACCCACCCGACCTCCCCGGCTTTAGGCACATCACCTTGCTTCCAGCAGGCTAAGATCTGGCATCATGGGGTGGAGGCGAGGTATTCACCTCCCGGGTGGGTGGGAGGAGCCAGCTTGAAGACTTTCCGGTGAGATTTAAAGAGAAAGGGACATGCCAAAGAGTGTGGATGAACAACATATACCACTCCTAGAACTACTGTTACAGGTGAGGAACCTGTTCTTCTCACCTACCATACCAGTGACCCGGGTTTGGGGATGGACCAGGGTCACTTGGGGGCTGGCCAGCAGAATGAGGATTGAGCGTCCCAAGGACCGTTGCCCTCCCTCTGGGAGGGGGGATTTCTGTGTCCTGCCACTTCACTGACACCTGATCTTTTGTTTGCTGGTCCCACTGTCCTCCCTGGGCTAAGTACAGTCGCATACGATTGTACTTCACCCTGAGAAAACAGCCGGACTGGGGTGATAAAATCTCTTTAATATGCACTGCAGGCTATTGAATCTCCGAATGCAGCAGCCCCTGCTCTGATGTCAACTGCAGGGGATTTGGGGTTTTCAGGTTACATCAAGTATCCACATGGAAGTAAGTAGAATCAGACTGATACAATCTACCATACTGCAATAAACAGAAAAAAAATGCTTTTGCACACAAGGTGTAAATTGGGACAAACCCTGCCCTTGGGTGTGGGGCTTTTAGTGCTGACTTGTTCCCCCTTTAAATTTTCTAAGTTAACCCGCTTTAAATATGCAGTAAGACCCTTCAAGTTTTGCATTATGCAGATCTACCTGCACTTCCAGAGACTGGAGGCACTCCGGCTGCAGCATTGTGCCTCATTTTAACACAATTAGGGAAATGATTAGAGAGCAACTGGGAAGCATAGAGAGGGCATGGAGGTGGAAACACTCTGGAAAACCATGAAGGGAGCCATTCAAAACACCACGGATAGCTGCATAAAAATGAGTGGGAAGAAGGGGGCAAGACGGCCTAGCTGGTTCAGTGGGGAGGTCGCTGGAACAATAAGGGAAAAGAGGGTAGCCTACAGGAAAAGCAGAACTGCCAGGGTAGAGGATGAAGAGGAATTCCAAAGGCTGCCAGAATATAGCAAAGAAGGGGGTACAGTAGGCCAAGGTGCAGAAAGAGCTCCAGACTGTGGAAGGGATAAAGAGGGGAGAAAAGGCCTTTAACTACATAAAAGGAAAAGGGACACGAAGGATGGGATTGTAAGACTTAAGAAAGGGGGTGAATGGGCAGCAGAAGACAGGACAAAAGTAGAAGTATTAAATGTATCCTTCTGCTCTGTCTTCACATAAGAAAAGGATGGACCAGTGCCATAGGTGGGGATAAGAAACAAGGGAACTGGGGCAGATCCAGTAGGGGTCATTGGGATAGAAAGAGTGTGGGAGGGACTGAGGGCACTGAAGTGGATAAATTCCCAGGGCCAGATGAAGTGCACCCCGGGTTGCTCTGGGAATTGGCTGAGGAGCCAGCAGGCCCGAAGACAGTTCTATTTAACAATTCCCTGAATTTAAGAGTAGTGCCAGGGGCATGGAGAACAGCAAATGTAGTGCCACGCCACAAAAGTGGTCCCAAGGAAGATCCGGGCAACTAGCCTGACCTCAACAGTATGCAAACTTATGGAGACCATACTAAAGGAGGGACTGATGAGGTACATGGAGGAGAATGGTCTGTGGGATAGTGAGCAGCATGGGTTTGTGGCTGGCAGATCCTGCCAAATGAATTTAGTAGAGCTCTTTGACTGTGTCACGAAGGCAGTGGACAAGGGTCAGGCAGTAGGTGTCATTTACCTGGACTTTAGTAGAGTCTTCGATTCGGTGCCACACAAAAGGCTGATAACAAAGCTGAGGGAACTAGGTGTAGGGGAGAAATTAGTAAGATGGGGTGAGAACTGTTTGGGGACAGGTCACAAAGAGTGGTGGTGGGGTAGCCTCCAGTACAAAAGAGGTCACCAGCGGGGTTCCCCAGGGGTTGGTTTTGGGCCCAATATTGTTTAATATATTTATAAGTGACATTGGGGAGGTCATTCAGAGTAAAATGTTCCTATTCACTAATGACACCAAGCTCTGTGGGAGGTTGGACACCCAGGAGGGGATACAGGAATTAAGGGAGGACCTAGCCAGACCGGGGAAATGATGAGGGATGTAGCAGTTGGGATTCAACGCCAAAAAATGCAGTGTGAAGCATAATGGGGCAAGAAACCCAAGAGCAGAGTACTACATAGGAAAAGTACAGGTAGCCGAGAAGGAAGTAAAAGACCCGGGGGTAGTAATTACTAGTGATCTGAAGCAGGCCGTGCAATGCAAAAAAGTGATGATGAAGGCCAACGGGATACTGGAATGCATTGCAAGGGGGGGGTCAGTAGCAGGCACAGCGAGGGTATTCTGCCATTCATATAGATCTCTGGTGAGGCCTCACTTGGAGTATGGAGTGAGGTATTGGCACCCGTACCTTAAAACAAAAAAAAAAAAATGCATTAAATTGCTGGAGGGGGTGCAAAGGAGGATGAATAAAATGATCAGTGGACAGCAAGACAGATCATGTGAGAGAGAGAGACTGGGAGCCCTGAGGATGTACTCATTGGAGGAGAGGAGGCAGAGGAGGGATATGATAGAGACCTTCAGGTACCTGAAGGGAGTGAACAAAGTAGAGTGGGAGGGCCTCTTCAACAAGAGCGAGAACACCACCACCAGAGGACACAGCATGAAGCTGGTGGTGGTGGTGGTGGGGGAATATAGGAGCGATGTGAGGAAGCACTTCTTCACAGAAAGGGTGGTGTTGGCCTGGAATGAGCTGCCAGAGGAGGTAGTGGCAACCAGGTCAGTAGGATCATTCAGAAGAGCCTGGGACAAACACAGAGGGAAGTTGTGGGACCTAGGAAGAGGAGGGAGCATGGTCACTGGTGTACAGGTAAAAATACAAAACCCCATTACATATCAAGCAGACATGATAGACAAGGTGGTCTTCTTCTGCTGGCTGCTTCTTATGTACTACACCCCTGGGTGTGCGGTTACATCAGCATGCCTGATCTTGTCCTGTTGCTTACATAAACTATAATCTATTTTATTTGAGGTAGCATTATACAACAAAACAGTGCAGAAACACACCTGCACCCACACACGCACATACATACACACACACACACATATATATATACCAACACATACATGCACACCTACACACTAATACACACACACACCCCTACATACCAGTACACACACACCTGCACAGACACCCTACATAGCAACACACACAAACCCCTACCTACCAACACACACACACTCTTAATTATACCAACACAACACTATTTACACAAATACCAACACACACACTGCTACTGTTCCCAGCAAAATGATCTTTGATGGTATCAGCAGAGTGCCATTCCAACACATACCCAAAATGTGGAATCTGGAGCCATGCATTTCTTATTGAGGAATCGGACATCGGAAAATGGTATTTATGTCCCTTAGAGTTCATTTACAGCCAGAAACATTGTTAGGGTGACAATAATATGGGGCCCGAGCTTTGAAAAGCTATATCAAACGTAATTACTTTTTGAAAATGGACTAACTTCTGTCTCGAAGTTTGGAGCTGAACTCCGAATGCCCTGCTTGTGACATCCCAGTTTGTTGCTGGGAATGATTGTTACAAACAGGGAATTACAACTTGCACTCTAGACTAACCGGGAGGGGGGGCTGTTTTGATGAAAAACTCTACGTAATGAAAAATAGAATGGCTTTAAAGTTTGGTGGTTGTTGTTTTGTTTTTGTTTTTTTTAATAGAATGTAGTAGAACTGACTTCTGCTGATGCTAGACGCGTTTTGTTTGCTGGTGAGCAAAGTACCTCGCTAAGACATAGGACAAATGATTTGTTTGAATAACTTTGTTGGTTAGGTCTGCATATTGTACCTTCCAAAAGCAGATGAAGGACTGCCTAACTCCCTGTTTTCCTCTCCTAGCTGCCCAGAACCAGTGCGCCAAGTTCATGCTGCGTTGTCTCAAATGCTGTTTCTGGTGTTTGGAGAAATTCATCAAGTTCCTTAATAGAAATGCATACATCATGGTAAGATTGAGACTAGGGACTGGGGTGAAAGGGCGTAAAGTGAAGGAGCATTACTGATATAGTGATGCCTTTTCAGAGACATGTCTAAGTGTAACTTCTTGCCAGTCTGACTGGGATACTGCGCTTGTGACGCAGATCCGATTTAGTGTATGATGACTGAACACGCACTCAACACTAGCCCTCTGACTAACCATGTGTGCTGTATTTTTCTTTAACATTTTTGTCCAGGAAATACTGTCTGAGCCTACTTCTGGGTATAGGAAGAAGTGGATGTTCCAAGCAGAAGGTCAGAGATTGCAATAGAAAATACGGGGTACTTTTGTTTTCCCCTTGCTATGGGGGTTATTCACAGAAAAATAGACAGTGACGACAGAAAAACACCAATGGCCCATCCAGTCTGAATGGGTTCACTGTTTAGCCCTGGGACCTACTGTCCTTCCAGGGTCCTAGCCCTTTCCATTCTTCTAATTGATTCTGCCGCCCCCAAGTACCACTCTACCTTTCATTCTCTCCCAACTGTGCTTGAAACCACGAACGGTTTTGCACCCACCAAGTTGGCTAGCAGACTGCTCCGTGGCTCCACCACCCTCTAAAATAGCACCTCCTTATATCCCTCCTGAACTTCCATCCTGTTAACTCGTGTCCTCAGGTCCACGAGCTAGCATTCAAGGTACACAGTTCCTCACAGTTCACTATGTTAGAGGCCTTTAAGTTCCTAAAAGGAATCATCATATTTCCCTCTCTCTTCTAGTCACCAGTGAGTACATGCTCAGTGCCTTGAGCTGCTCCTCAAAGGACCGGTCCTATTGGCCCAGAATCATTTTTGTTACCCTGCGCTGCACTATCTCCAGCCTGTCTACATCCTTCCTGAGGTGAGGGCTCCAGAACTGGGCACAACACTTGGGGTGTGGCCTCAGCAAAGATCTGCATAGGGGAAGTATTATTTCTCCCATTCTGCTATTGGCGATACATGCCAGCATGCTGCTTGCCTTGCTGTATGCCTAGCTGCACTGGCTCGATTGCTTTAGGGAGTCACTGATGATGACTCCAAGGTCTCATTCCTCAGCCATAGTGCTAAGTCTCACTCCTGCCATCCAGTACTCCTTCCTAGGGCTCCCTGCAGCTAGGAAAAAGGTTAATATTGCCTGGGCAGAACTCCGGGGACTGGGCTGAAATTCTGCCCTGGTCACAATATTTCCTTCTCAAAACACTAAAATCTGTCTGTGAAGGAGGAAACTAGGAGGCTGAGCATCAGAAAACGTGACAAAGACCTTGTTTACATGGTAGCATTTCCACCGGAGCAATGTGAGCACTTGTGGTGCTCCGGTGCCTAGGCTCCCATATAGACACTTACCAGACGGCAGTAAATTGATCACTGTGTACTCCAGGATCCTCTAGAAAGTTGGGAATGCTGATCAGAGCAAGCGACTTAAGCAGTCACGTGGACTGGCTGCGCCAATGTAACATGAGTTAGTCAAAGACTCCATCTGTGCCTCCCAAGATGCCCCTCTGCCTCCCATGATTCCCTTGTCTCTGAACAAGGAAGTGAGGCATCATGGAGAGCCAGCTCTTTCCACCAGCAGTCAGCTCTGTGAAGCAGAAAAGGGCACCAGAGTGAAGAGTTGGTGTGGGCTTGGGGGTAAGAGTATTGATGGAGAAGGCATGTGGCTCGGCAAAGAGGCATCGGGGTGAAGTCATGGCAACTGGGTGAAGGGACATCAGCAGTGCATCGGCTGTGTAAACACGGCTAAAGATACATTGACTTGAACAAAGAAGTGGGCAAACAGCAGGATGTGGTTGGGGGTGGAGCGTGCCATTCTGTAACAGGTTCGAAGTAGCTGATCAGTGATGAAATGGAGTCTGGGCAGTAAGCAATGAAAGATGCTGAAAGGTGACGTGGTAGGGAGCGAGGGGTCGCACCTTCACTTGTCGCCTTCCAGATGGCTGACAGGAAGGACATTCAGCTGCTATGACTCTGTTACGTACTGTGAATTGCTACCTCTTGGATTGAATTTCTACTTCAGTCAGCTCTTTATCACGCCAGATTGGAAGGGCACAATATTTTAAACAAATAGTTAAAACTGACTGGTGCCAGTAAGGCTGATCTTGCTTTTTCATATTATCTTTATTTTATTTTAGTATCAGGCCTTACTGTCTCATCAGTATCACTGTTACAATTGTAGTTACGTGAGGACCACATCCAATGTCTGTTTTACAAATTTTTTTTGCATGGGGTGCCTCCAGGGGACTTTGTTGGAGGCTGATTTTTTTTTTATTTCCTGGCAAGCGCGGTTGGGTTTGGTATTTATCAGGTTGTAGAGGGGAAGGGTTTGTGGAAGGGCTGTGGGATAACTGATGGATCAGACGCAGAACATCAGGTTCAACACACAATCTCTGTGTGATGTTTATTTAAAACACGGCGAAACTGTAAGCAATGGCATATCCCTTCTTCAATGAGTCAGTTTGCAGCAACAGACTATGCATTTCCTTCCTCTGCACTTAGTCAGTACCTACTGATCCACTGATTTATCTTTCCTGTGGAAATGACCTATCCCCAATGTTGGTCTTGTGTGTTTGGGTGATGGGGAGACCGAAAAGAAAAGGAAAAAAAAAAACAAAAAAACTAAAGACTAAGAACCTCAGTGCAGAGGCACCGAAGCAAGGGTTACCCCAAAGGGCATTGCCAATAAAGCCAAGTTTTAAAGAAACATAACATCACACATACCCCCATAATGCAAAGCATCATGGGATGCATGTGCAAATCACTATTATATTTTAGGCTGGTTCAGCTTAAAGTAGGAATGCATAGTGCCAAAGGGCCTGTCACATAGTCCGTAATTTACATGCATTTTAAATAACACAGTGGGGGTTTTCTGATATCTCTACCATGGTAACTTAATTTTTAGAATACAGTCTCATAGTAACTTTTTACTTTTATCAAAAACACCTAGTGCCATGGTATTTTTGACATTTACAGGTGTCATATACATCAAGGTATTTTATGACATAGTACTATTGCATACTAAATCCAATAATGAGGAACACAGCCTGTTGTTTTACATCATCTCGGAGGTCACAACAGTAATCTCCCTGTATGAGGACCTGAGAGGGAAAAGAAAAAAAAATTAAAGGACACTATAGCATAGTCAAGAAAGGGGAGGGGGCGCCCATAGGTGGCCAACCTTATGGACTAGAAATTATAATGGGTAGATTAGGCTAATGGAAGAACTGTTGCAGCAGATTTAAGAAATGGTCAGTCCTCAAGAATGTCAGGATCTCCCTGTCGCAGGATTGGATTTTTTTTAATTCCCTGACCATGCAGGTTTGGCCCTGGACTCATCTTTTATTTTATTTGTTTATTAAAGACTTGGATACACCTGTTAGCAGATGCTCTTTGAGAGGTTCCGCGTCAAATACATTAAACAACAAGGTAAAAAAAAAAAAAAAGGACAATTTACAGATGATACGACGAGAGTTCAGCAGACCGATAATGAGAGTGCTAAACATAACAGGTACATAAAATCCAGCCAGGAACGGGTATGATCTGGTAGTTGGGTATCATCTGAAAGTTAGATGGACAGAGTTTTCTTTTTTTTAATTCTCTAACAGATCATGTTGGGCACTGGACCTGCTGGATAGTTCTGAGAGGGGGACCCAGATTGTTTTTTATTCCCTAATGAGTCAGGTTGGGCATTGGACCCATCAGGTAGTTTGCAGGAGGGGGGGCAGATTTTGTTTTATTGCCTGATGGGCCAGGGTGGGTGCCGGTTCATTCTGCTGAGCAGCAGGCTGGGTTGGACCACGGATGGCAGTGGTAGGACCCACAGTGTGGCAACGACCCTAAACCTCCCATGCAGTGTTTGAGCCCCCTCACTGTGACCTGAATGGATGGGCAAGGGGAGAGCAGTGTTTTTTCTTTTTCTGTTTTATATATTTCTATTATCCCCCTCTTACTGTCCCATCGGAGCCGCACCATCGAGAGTCTCCTATGAAGTCTGACCCTACCGGTGCCTTATCTGACAGTCTCTGGCCCCTCCATCCTGCCTCGGAAACCCCCCAGGCGGGGGCGGGGTGGGGACAGACCGCTGAATCTTGCAAGTCTTGTCAGGGTCCGGGGCTGTATGCAGGCACCTGCACATTGGGACCCCGACTCGGCGCTCCATCTTCCCAGTTCTGATGGGGGTTTTTCCTCTGTTCTGTGGGGCGTTGCGGGCCCATACGTCATGGCGCATACGTCGATGTCAGCAATGTCCCTCTCTCTCTCTCCTTCCTCAAAGGAGCAGCCCATGTGACTGATTGATTGCTGGCCTATGCCTGTGACCAGTCATGCCCCAGTGACTCCAGCTTGCTGTTGCACCCCCAGCCTCCGCCAGGGGTCGCCGCTTGCAGGGTTGAAAGAACCGCCCTCCCCCAGAGAAGGCGAGCCATCGTTGGACACTCCAGCCTATCTTCCCCCTGGCCAACCCCCGGTGGCCCGAGCTCGCTCCCGAACCTGGGTCGCTGGCATGGTGTGGTGACCAGCGCCTCAAGTCTCAGTGCCACCGGACCAGCTGAGCAGTGTTTTTTCTAACCTGCCCATTCCACCTTCCACCCACCGTTTGGCTGTGGCTCCTCCTGATTTCCATTTGGCTTAATACACAGAGCAGGTTGGGCACGGGATCCATCAGGAAATTGGAGGCATGGGGCAGATGTGTTTTTTAATTCCCTGACCGGTCAGGTTGGGCACCAGACCTATCAGGTTGTTAGGGAGGGGACAGTTTTTTTTTGTTTGTTTTTGTTAGTTTAAATTCCCTGCGATACGTCAGGTAGTTTTAATTATGTATTTTTGTTTGTTTTTTTTTGCTGGTCCTACTATCCTCATGGAGCTAGGTACAGTCACAGAGGACTGTACTTAGGCCTGGGAGAACAGTGGAACCAGCAAACATTTGATCAGAGCTTATAAAAGCTCTAACACGCTCTGCAAGCTATTGCATCTCCCACTGCTGCAGTCCTGCTCTGATGTCAGCTGCAGGAGATTCTGGGATTTGTAGTTACAGAAAATGTCAGCCTGGAAGTAAGCAAAATTAATCTTATGCAACCTACTATACTATATTCAATAGTAAGTTAAAAGAATTCTGCACACAAAGTGCAAATTGCGAGAGCCCTACACTTGGATGTGGGGCTCTTGGTGCTAATCGTTCCCGTTTAAGTTGCTTAGTTTTTTTCTGTCAGAATGTCTGTGTTTCTATGGGTACCGAATATTAAACAGTCGGTCACAAGCTTCTGTCCCTTGACAGGAAAGCTGCAGGCATATTAAAATTTAGTGGGCATACATCAGTGTTTCTACTTTAGTATGGGGGGGCAGTTTTCTGCAAACTCGGCAGCAGGAGGCTGTGCTCTCCCATTTATATGGATGCAGATTCAGTTCTTTTATTTGTGTTGTATACTGTGTTCTCAATCTTCTCAGGTTGCAATCTATGGGACTAACTTCTGCACATCTGCCCGGAACGCCTTCATGTTGCTCATGAGGAATATTATCAGGTAACACATACAGACTTTCCTATTTTATTTAGAGAATAGTTTTTCCAAGGACTGCTGTTTTTCTATACATGTAAGACCCCCCCCCTCCAAAACACACACACCCCACAGGAATGTGTAGATGCAGGACTTAACCTTCCTGAAATTAACTGGGTCTGGCAGGTTCCCCCATATTTCTAAAGTACAAACAAAACCTGTAATACATTTCATTAGAGGAGATTCCTTTTTAAAGAAAATGTCAGAAAATATAACAATTTTAGCCAGCAGTTCAATGAAACTGGGCAGAAAAAAATTGACCAGGAAAGCAGTAAGGAGCACAAAAGTGCTGACTGAAGAGAGAATAGTCCAAGCAGTGATGAAAGGGAACAAGACATTTTTTAGGTACTGTAAAGTAAACGAGGAAGACCAGGGGGAAGGATCGTAAGGTTAAAAAGGGATGGGGGAACTATGCAGTAGGGGGCCAGACAAAGGCACACATCCTTAACAAGTACTTTTGTTCAGTGTTCACAGTGGAAAGAGAAGGGGAAGGATCACAAAAAAAGTAAAGGGAGCGCTTGAGGGAGGGAGGAGGACGCTAATCCGTTTTTAGAGGGGAGAGTCCAGAAGAGTCTTACTAATCTGAAAGTGGACAAAGCAGCAGGACAGACTGGGTACATCCTATGGTATTGAGGTGCTCAGGGAGGTACTGCCTGCACCTCTGACTGTCCTGTTTAACCGCTTACTGGAAACAGGAGTAGTTCCAAAAGACTGAAGGAGAGAGGGCAGATGTAGTCCCACTTCAAAAAAGTGGTAGCCAGGAGGAGGCTGGCACTGGCAATTATAGGTTTGTCAGGCTGACATCAGTGGTGGGAAAGTTAATAGAATCACTGCCGAAAGAGAAAGTTAACAAAATCACTGCTGAATGAGAGGGCAGTAGAATATCTTCAATTCCAGTGGGTTACAAGACCCGAAATGGCATGAATTCATGGCTGAAAGGTTATGTCAAATGAATCTGATAGATTTATTTGATTGGGTGACTAAAGAATTAGATCAGGGTGAAGCAGTGAATGTCGTTTCAGTAAGGCTTTTGGCACATTCCCAGATAGACTATTAAGCAAGCTGGGAAGCTTAGGAGTGGGTCCAGAGGTGGTAAATTGGGTAAGAAATTGGTAAGGTGACAGAGGGTGTTGATAAATGGAGTTTACTCCAAGGAAGGAAGGGTGACCAGCAGGGTGCCTCGGGGATCAGCACTGGAACCGGTTCTCTTTAATGTCTTAATAAATGACACTGAAGAGGAGCTGGAAGGGGAGGCCTATCTCTTTGCACTACTAAAGGAGGTAATAGTTTAACCTGGTATGCCATCTCACCACCCAAAAAATAAACAGTTCTGTGTTGGCTTCAGCTGGTATATTTCAACAAAAAGCAAATGTCCATTTATTCAATTTATGTTACTGTCCCCACCACCACACACACACACACACACACACACACACACACACACACACACACACACACACACACACAGGCTAATTTGCTTGGACCCAGAGGCATGCTGAACAGTGTAGCTTGGGGTCTACACAAAGAGGCAGGAAAACAAACAGAGCTCTGTTTACACCATAGGGTACACAAAGGGACAAGGCAAAAAAAAAAACCAGGGCTATGTATACACCATAGGGGTACACAAAGGGGCAGGACAACACATGGATATGTATACACCATGGGATACACAAAGGGGCAGGGTAACAAACAGGGCTATGTATACACCATGGGGTACACAAAGGGGCAAGACAACAGACAGGGATATATATACACACCATGGGATATACAGAGGGGCAGGACAAAAAAAAAACAGGACTGTGTATACACCATGGGGTACAATAAGGGAAGGACAACAGACAGGGCTGTGTATACACCACGGGGTATATAAAGAGGCAGGACAGCAAACAGGGCTATGTACACACCACTGCATATATAGAGGGGAAGGGAAACTAACAGGGCTATGTATACACCACAAGATGCACAAAAGGACAGGACAACAAACAGGGCTACGTATACATCACAGATACCAGAGAGGCAGGACAACAAACAGAGCTCAGTATACACCACGGGGTACACAAAGGGGCAGGACAACAAACAGGGCTATGTATATACCATAGGGTACACAAGGGGTTAGGACAACAAACAGGGCTCTGTATACACCATGTGGTACACAAAGGGGCAGGACAACAAGCAGGGCTATGTACACACCATGGCATATATAGAGGAGCAGAGCAACAAACTGGGCTATGTATACACCACGGAGAACACAAAGGGGCAGGACAGCAAACGTCTGTGTATACACCATGGGGTTGACAAAGGTGCAGGGCAACAAACAGGGCTGTGTATACAGCACAGGGTACACAAAGGGGCAGGGCAACAAACAGGGCTGTGTATACACCATGGGGTACACAAAGGGGCAGGACAACAAATGGCTGTGTACACTGTATGGCATATATAGAGGGGCAGGGCAACAAACAGGGATCTGTATACACCGCAGGGTACACAAAGGGGCAGGACAACAAGCAGGGCTATGTACAGTATACGTCATGGGCTACACAAAGAGGAAGGACAACAAACGGGGCTATATATACACCATAGGCTACACAGAGGGGCAGGACAACAAACAGGACTGTGTATATACCATGGGCTACACAAAGAGGAAGGATAACAAACAGGGCTGTGTATACAGCAGGGGGTACACAAACGGGCAGGGCAACAAACGGGGCTATGTATAAACCATGGAGTACACAAAGGGGCAGGATAGCCAGCTCGGTGGCGCTGAGGGTTGTGGTGCTGGGCGCCACACATCGCGCCATGCTAGCGACCCGAGTTTGGGCGCCGGGGGTTGGCAGGGGAGGGACTGGATCGGCGTGAGGCTGCTCTCCTGTTCTGGGGGATGGCATTGGGATGCCTGGTGCTCGGCGGCCCTAGTGGAGATGGGGGTGCCACAGAGGCACAGGTGGCACGTTACAGCATGCCCGGCGCTGGCGAGGTTACCGTCACGTGAAGTGTTGGGGGGTTGCGCACATAAGGGGTGGGGAAGGACAGAAAAAGGAAATACCCAGCCTGAGGATAGGATGATGGCACCTTCCTCCACACCTAATGCCGGATCTGACTCGGCCAGTGCCTCATCACTCCTCCACCGGGGACCCCGCCCGCTGTCAGAGTCTGTCTCGTAAAGAGCCCAAGTAAGTGGTCGGGCTACCCTCCCCAGGTGGGTTAAACTGGGGGTGCTGACAGTTGGGGGGGGGGGGAGGAGGGCACAAAGACTGTATTGGATCTCAGGTGGGCAGGTACAAGGGGAGGATGCCTGAGAGTTCCCCAAGCCGTGACTGGAGGAAAAATAATAATAATAATAATCATAAAAAAAGGACAGGATAACAAACAGGGCTATGTATACATCACAGATATGCAGAGAGGCAGGACAACAAACAGAGCTCTGTATACATCACGGGGTACACAAAGGGTCAGGACAGCAAACAAGGTTATGTATACACCATAGGGTACACAGAGAGGCAGGACAATACACAGGACTGTGTACACAGCAGGGGGTATACAAACGGGCAGGACAACAAGCGGGGCTCTGTATAGATCGTAGGGTACACAGTGGGGCAGGACAACAAACAGGGCTTTGTATACGACATGTCTCATACAGAGAGACAGAGCTATGTACACACCATGGCATATTTATTTTATTTATGACAATTTCGGATAACACTTTTGAACAAACTGCTCTTTTACAAAGGTTCCGTGTCTTGGACAATGGACAAGAATAGACAAGAACGTATAGATAGATAACGGTTAATACAATTACAGTACATGAGCTGCCAGTGACTTTGTCAAGATAAGACAAAAGAATTAACAGGTAAAACATTACAGAATGCATAAGCTGCCAAAGGCTTTGTCAGGTGATCTAACAAGTGCATGAGAGGGCCAGAGATAGCTGGTGAGAGGATAAGTTAGTAGGGGACAGGCAAGAACCGAGGGGGGTGGGGGATTGGAGGGATAAGGTAGGTGGTGAAGGAGAGGAGTAGGTGGTGATGGAGGGGAGAAGGGATGGGAGATGTAGGTGGGACCAACAGGATGGGTGGGGGAAGGAGAGAAGAGTTAGTATGGGCAAGGAGGAGAAAGGAGAGAGAGCGAGAATATAAAAGCTAGGAGGTGCAGGGGGTGATAGGTGAGGGGATGGACATGGATGTGAGAGGGAATGGAGAGAGGGAGGAGTGAAATCTTGGGAGGCAAGGGAGGAGGCTGAGGTGGCTGACTTGGGATACTGGAAGGAGTTAATAAGGAGGGAGTGGGGTGTGGTGAGAGTGCATAAGTAATGGAGAGGCCAGGAGGGCGAGCAGGGAATTTAAGTGTAGCAGTCACAGTAGGCACTGGTCACCAAGTGCTGTCATAGTTTGTGCTTAAAGGAGCTGAGATTCGGTGCATTGGTGATATCCACTGGGAGTGTGTTGAACCAGTTAGAGGCCCTAACGTTGTAGGAGCGCTGCCCATGAGTAGTCCGGCAGTGGGGAACTGCAAAGATTAGTGTTCCAGAACTCCTGGTAAGGCGGGTGGCACAGTGAGGGAATGTATAGACTGAACCCCTGGTGGAAGGAGGCCTAGCATTGTCTTCTTAGCAAGTAAGCAGGTCTGATACTTAATTCTGCCTTGAAATTGTAGCCAGTTAGCCTGTACATAGAGATCGTGTGTGTGTGTGTGTGTGTGTGTGTGTGTGTGTGTGTGTGTGTGTAGAGGCTGTGGTGAGGAGCCGGCGGGCCTTGTTTAAGGTTATGGCTATACACTGGAAGGCAGTGTCAGTAGCTGATCCATAAACTATGAGGCCATGGTCAATTAAAGAGGTGATTGAGCTCTAGATGGCAAGTTTTAATGCTTCATCTGTCAGACAGTGCCCATGCCTATATAGCAGGCCTATCTGTGTATTCACAGCTTTAGCAAGATTATTTATATGCATGAAGTATGAAAGAGTGGCGTCAAGGGTCACTTCCAGGTATTTTAACTGGTCTACCTGTTCCAGCACAGTGCCACCACTAGTGTAGATTAGCAGTTATAGCATATATGGAAGGGTAGGGTAACAAACAGGGCTGTGTATACACCACAGGGTACACGAAGGAGCAGGACAACAAACAGGGTTATATATACTCCATGGGATATACCGAGGGGGTAGGACAACAAGCAGGGCCATGTATACACCATGGCATATATAGAGGAGCAGGGCAACAAACAGGGCTATGTATACACCATGGAGTACACAAAGGGGCAGGACAACAAACAGGGCTATGTATACATCACAGATACCCAGAGAGGCAGGACAACAAACAGAGCTCATTATACACCACGGGGTACACAAAGGAGCAGGACAACAAACAGGGCTCTGTATACACCATGTGGTACACAAAGGGGCAGGGCTATGTACACACCATGGTATATATACAGGAGCAGAGCAACAAACTGGGCTATGTATACACCACAGAGTGCACAAATGGGCAGGACAACAAACAGGGCTATGTATACCACGGGGTGCACAAAAGGGCAGGGCAACAAACAGGGCTGTGTATACAGCATGGAGTGTACAAAGGGACAGGACAACAAACAGGGTTAAGTATACACAGTGGGGTATGAAACGTTTAAGGGTAACAAAATGGGCTATGTGTACCACTAGGGAGCACTAAGGAGGCACTAAAGGGAGTTGTGGTGTACAAATTTTACTTTCCTAGCTGCAGCCCTGTTCTGTGAATGGGAAGCTGCAAAAGGAAGTTCCTGGGAGCCACAGAAAAAGCTCATTGAATCAGGAAGGGCATAATGGCGCTAAAATAAGGCGAAGGGCCAGAGAGAAGAGTGAAATAAGTCAAGGTTGTGTGGATGTGGCAACACGTTTATGCGACATGTCCGCCCGAATGTTAACTTATGGCGGGTGAGTCGTTTTTCCACTGCACTGCTATAATATATCTTTCATCATCACTGGAGCAAACCATTCCCTGAAATGAAGTGTGTATTTACCATTGGTACTGGCAAAGAAAATGAAGTTCAGGTTGTTATTAAACAGGGAAAACTGTAGTGTTTAGGTCCATAAAGGCATTAATGTTTTTGCATTTTTTTTCTGGTTTCAGAGTGGCTGTTTTAGACAAAGTTACAGATTTCCTGCTTTTCCTGGGTAAACTGCTCGTTGTAGGAACTGTTGGTAAGTTACAAGTCCTTTGAGGTTCCTGAATATTCAGGTTTTTAAAAGCCTTTTCTTGTGGGAGGCTGCCACAAATTTCACTTTCACCACTTTGAGTCCCGCCCCATCACTGCTCAGTTTGTCTCCTGTACAACACAAAAATCCTTCCTAAAGCTCAGATAAGCCACATCCATTGTCCTCCTTTGATGTATTTTCCTGGTCACCCAGTCAAAGTTGCTGCACACAAAGAAACATAGAAGTTGACAGCAGATAAGGACCGCAAGGCCCATCCAGTCTGCCCATTTCTTTTTCTGCCTTATGAATGTGCCATCGGCCTTTGCTCTGTCAGTGGCCTATCTATTCATACTCCTCGGTATTGCTCCCTTATGCCTATCCCATGCCTGCTTGAAGCCCTGCACTGTATTCATATCCACCACTTCCTACGGTAGGCAGTTCCATGCATCCACCACCCTTTCTGTAAAAAAAAAAAAACAAAAAAACAACTCCCCTCACATTACCCCTTAGTCCACCTCCCTCTAATCTCATACTGTGTCCTCTTGTCCTGCTATTTTTCTTATATTGAAACATGTTGGTCTCTTTCACCTTGTTAATGCCCTTAATGTGCTTGAATGTTTCGATCATATCACCGCTCTCCCTCCTTTGCTCTAGGGTATAAATATTGAACTCCATTAATTTGTCCTCATGTGTTTTCTGATGCAGTCCCTGCATCATTTTGGGTTGCCCTTCTCTGGACTGCTTCAATTTGGTTAATGTCCTTGTGAAGGTGTGGCCTCCAGTACTGCACGCAGTACTCCAGATGGGGCCTAACCAGTGTCTTGTAAAGAGGGATTATTACCTCACTCTTACGACTTGTGATATCCCTACTAATACACCCAACATCCCCCTAGCCTTTCCTATTGCTTTAGTGGTCTGCCTGGATGATTTCAGGTCATCTGTGATGACGATGCCCAAGTCTATTTCTTCCCTTGTGACTGCCAGCAACTCCCCTCCCAGCCTGTAGGTGGCTTCAGGGTTTCTCTTCCCTATGTGCATGATCTTGCACTTTCTTTGCTTAAACCCCAGTTGCCACTCTCCTGACCATTTTGCCAGTTTATCCAGATCTCTTCTCATTCTGCCCACCCCATCTGGATCATCTACTCTGTTGCAGATCTTGGAGTCATCTGCGAACAGACAAATCTTACCTTCTAGTCCATCTGCAGTGTCACTGATGAAGATATTGAAGAGGACTGGCCCCAGGACTGATCCCTGAAGTACCCCACTTGTGACTTGCATCTCTTCTGACTGTATACCATTTACCACCACACTCTGTTTTCTGCTTGTCAACCAGTTTGCCACCCAGTTGGCCAACTTCTGACCCACCCCTAGCCTACCCAGCTTATTAATCAATCTTCTGTGTGTGAACTGTATCGAAAGCTTTGCAGAAGTCAAAGTAGGCAACATCAACTGCTCCCCTTTGGTCCACCACTCTGGTTATCCAGTCAAAGAAATCTATGAGATTAGTTTGACAGGACCTTCCATTTGTAAACCCAAGCTGTCTTGGATCCTGTGCCTCTATGGATTCCAGGTGTTGCACTATCCTTTCCTTAAGGAGTGCCTCCATAATCTTGCCCACTACTGAGGTAAGACTGACTGGTCTGTAGTTCCCTGTCTCCTCCCTGCTGCTACTCTTGTGGAGTGGGATCACATGAGCCCTTCTCCAGTCTTCTGGGACCTCTCCTGTGCTCAGAGACTCACTAAACAGTTCTGATAATGGCTCTGCTAGTTCCACCCTTAGCTCTTTTAGAACCCTGGGATGTATGCCATCAGGTTCCATTACCTTGTCCACCCTGAGCTTATCGAGCTCTTGTAGGACCCTTTGTTCTGTGAAGGGACTAGTGGGCCCCCCCCCCCGTGTCCATGGTGCAGAGCTATGGGCCCTGCCCTTCCTTCTCTTCAGTAAATACTGAGCAGAAGTATCTATTTAGGATAGATGCTTTTACATGGTCCTCCTCCTCCTCCTCCTCACACGCCCCCTTATCCCCTTTGATCTTAGCAATACCCCTTCTGGACTTTCTCCTTTCACTAATGTAGCTACAAAAAGTCTTGTCACCTTTTACTGTTCATTCTAGTGTTTCCTTGGTTTGGGCCTTTGCCTGCCTTTCTGCCTTTCCTTGCTTCCCTTAGGGAAGTTTGGTATGCCTCCCTATCTTCATCCTGCTGCGTTCCCTTATATTTCCTGAAGGCCAGCCTTTTGGCTCTGTCCTTTTCTGCTACTGTTTTTGAGAACCAAAGTGGTTTCCTCCTTTTGCATCCTTAATGTTTGCCCACTTTGCCTGTACCCCCTCACCTGTATTTCTTTTTGCCAGGGCTACCTTAACTCTTTTGGCCATCTTATCAAAGTCCACTCCTCTGAAGTCCCTTATTTTTGCCTTGGAATGGGATGATTTAGTTCTAGTGGTCAAATTGAACAATACCATGTGATGGTCACTGGCCCCTAGGTGACCTTCTACCTGGAGATCTGTGATCCTTTCCCAGTTAGTCAGCACTAGATCTAGGATAGCCCTGTCTCTTGTGGGTTGTTGTACCAATTGTTTGAGGCCCTCCCCCCGCAGGGAATCCACTATGTGTCTGTTTCTGACAGATGTTCCTGCTGGTAATGACCAATCTGTATCTGGCATGTTGACGTCTCCCATTAACAGAACTTCCCCTTTAGCTGTCATGTTTTGTATATCTTCTACCAGTAATGTATCTATGTCCTCCCCCTGGTCTGGAGGCTTGTAGACAACCCCAGATCTTACTTCGAGAGGGTTCCTTCAGTAGGTCATCACATATAGGACTGGTGCCACCTGGCGTTGGGCCACACGGCAGACTTTTCTAGCAGTCCCTGATGGGGGACCACCCACCCGACGTCACGTGACCGATGTCTCCGTGGCTGTATATAGTGGGCGGTCCCCATGTCTGCCCTCCAGTTCTTTCCCGCCGGTCACCTCGTGTCAGTCGCATTGCAGACTTCCATACAGCGATCGTTGTGTAAAGTTCTTGTGTCTGAATCTTTCCTTCGCCCTAATTTTCTTCATCTTTCATTTGCTAACTTGATGTCTCCACCTAAGAAGTGTCATCCTGTGGCACACAGATCCCGCATAAGGATGGTCACTTTAAGTGCATAGTCTGTCTGGGCTCAGACCATCCTGTTTCTTCCTGCCCGGAGTGCCAAACTTTCAACCAGGCCACCAAGAAGCGGAGACAGCAGGCTTTGGAGGCCCACCTCTTAAAGACCCATTTAGCATCTCTTGAGAAGCAGATGGACCGTATTAGGGAATCCTTTTCTGAAAAATCATCTCCTTCAAAGAAACACCACAATGAGAAGTCTCGGGAGCGGGAACACTCCGTGGAAGAGGCCATGCGGCCCTCTACGAGCAAGGCCCAGCCAACAAGAAGTCTGACGGTAAGTCTGGTAAAACCTACGTGGGTCAGCCCGTCTTCTGCCCCTCCGATGCCCGCACTTGGGCCGCTAAGTTGATCCTAGCTCCTCCGGGGACCGCCCGCCCACCGGTAAGATGGTTCCCCAACCCTCGGGGACCCGCCCATCGATAAGTCGGCTGGGGGCTCCTCCCCTGCCCAACGCCACCTGAGATGCCTGTCCCTGATGGCCACTCAGGGCCTAGTGGCGCCTCATCCAATGACTGGCAGGACCAGTTGGAGAAGGCCCCTCTTCCCCCTCTTCCTTCACCTGTACCTTCCTCTTCACCGACTGGTACTTCAGGCGAGGACAACGCTGAACCCCTTGATGTCATCGAGGCCTCTGGGTTTGTCTCGCGCTCTTCTAATGGGGTCATGGAGAAGGAGGCTATTCCTCGACCTTCCAGTGGAGGCCCCTCCTCCTCCCTCTGGTGGGATTCCTATTAAGCCGGCACCGGCTCCAATCCCTTCGTCAGACCCGGCGAACCCTTTGCCGACGCCAGACGTTCCGACGTCCGTTCCTCAGCCAGGGCCCAGCAGTTGGCCTCAGCCATTGGCTCCGACGTCAGACTCGGCCCCGCCATCAGAACCCCTTCGTCCGCCTCCGACGCCGTCCACTCCGACGCCATATCCCTTTCCGGCGCCGGATCAGGTGGTGCCAGTCCCAACGCTGGTCCTTCTGATGGTGGCTATCCTGACGCCGGATCCCCAGCCTATCTACACTACTGCGGCTCCGACATGGGTAAACCCCCCCTCTGGCGCTGTCAGATCTGATGACTGGGATTTACACATGACTCTGGACTGTCCCACGTTACCCTCTTGGGTATCCTGGGGACCATTTCCCAGCTGGTCCCCTTCTGGACTAGCATTCATATGGGCAGTACTACCTGGCTTCTGTCCATACCATTAACCCCCACCACCACCACCACCGGTCATTCCTCCACCCTCAGCCCCAGTTTCCTCCCCCACCAGCTATGCGGACTTTAAGACTCTCATCCAGTCTTGGCTGCAGGGGGCGCGGTCGGAGTCTGACCTGGAAATGAAACTCCTGCTGTCATGGTCTCCATCCCCGAGCAGTTCTTCCATAACCTCTGTGCATGTCTCAGAGAAAGCTTGTCAGGACATTACACTTCCAGATGTCCATCACTATCCTGGCGAAGGGGCAGTCGACTATGATGACGAGGGGGGCCAACGATTGTGGAGGACATCCTAGAGCCGAGGTCCTTCAGGCAAGGTTTTCCCCAAATCTCCCGAGGACCTTGCCTTCTCGGACCCTCTGGGGTCCATGAAGGATTTCTTTGACTTAGTGTCTCTTTGACCCCTCTCTCTCTTTCATGGTCATATCTGTACCCTCTGCTCCTCCAGAACTCACGTGATAGGTCTCCTATATTGCCACAGAGATTGTCCCCCAAGCACTACACCTGGCCATCTCCTTTGTCCTGTCACTAGTGGACTATGGTCTGTTGCTATATGGTGCATCAAACAACTCTGCCCTTCACAAAATCAGCTTTCACTCAACAAGGCCTGCTGACTACTCACTGTATCCAGCCGCCTTACCCACACCTGCACCTTATACTCCCTCTCTAACTTCCTCAATTTTGAGGAGAAGCTCATCTACAATTTTGCCTCCTGGCCAGAAAAATTGTCTCAGGCTTGGCCCCCCCGGCCTTTCATCGGTCATTTGCCTATATCCCCAACCCTCTCCACCTGTAGCTCAGCCCGTCCCTCCTTGTATGTATCCAGAGTTAGAACCTCACTGGCACAGAGATTCTTCCACTACCGTGTCCCATCTTGGTTTGATTCCCTCCCTGGGACAGTCAGTTCTGTGCAAAGACTTGGGCCTTTCCAAATGGCCCTCAAGAACCACCTCAACTCACGTCACTGCAAATGCCGTGGCTGATTTTCCCCTAATCTGTACAAGTCCCTCCCAGCTCGTCTCCCCTCCTTGCCTGAGTGCGTTGCCCTCACACTTCCTCCTCTGCCACAACATTGTATGTGAATCCCATACCTTATATACTATTTCCCCATGATTCTACCGTTTTCCTTCCAACCCCGGAGAGCATTTTTTGGTTAGCTTGTTTATAGGCCTTGCTGCAGTTGTATATCATTCTCATATGATTTATATTGCTACTTGTTTATAATTCTGCATGTGCTACCTATTGCATAGCTACCTATAATGTTTTCTTTCACACTGATGTGGGGCTTTCTCTAACCTAGTTAACCTAGTCCCTGTATGTTCTTATCACCTGTAGTCTGAGAGCCACAGCCGTGGTTCTCTGACGAACCCGAGCTGCCATACTGCCACCCGCAGTCCAGGTCTGAAGCCAGCAGCCCCTCACAGAAACGCAGGTAGTCTGAGAGCCATAGCCGTGGTTCTGTGACGAACCCAACCTGCCAGACTGCCACCCGCAGTCCAGGTCTGAAGCCACCAGCCCCTCACAGAAATGCAGGTAGTCTTGAGAGCCACAGCTGTGGTTCTCTGATGAACCCGACCTACCAGACTGCCACCCGCAGTCCAGGTCTGAAGCTACCAGCCCCTCACAGAAACGCAGGTAGTCTGCGAGCCACAGCCGTGGTTCTCTGACGAACCTGACCTGCCAGACTGCCACCCGCAGTCCAGGTCTGAAGCCACCAGCCCCTCACAGAAATGCAGGTACGGACTTGCCCTCAGGGACTGATCATCTCCAGGAAGGGAGCCCTAGCTGCCAATTCCCCCAGTCCTGATTAAACGCACATAAACCTCGCCTGGCTTTCTAGCTCACTCCTACTGGCTATTGCCAACAAAGCCTCATTGGTTATCTAGACCTTAATTTTCACTGGTCCCCCATCCTCTCAAGGAACTGTTGCAAATCCTGTGTTTATTACTGGTAAAAGGAAATATCTCCACATTAAGAATGCCATCTGCATCTATCCTTCTGTATAGTTGCCTCATATTACTAAGTTATGCTCTACCCAAAATTTTGTTTTGCAACTCTGACAAAGGCCAGTTTCCCTCCTCTATCATCTACCAAGATATAGCCTCTCACATTAGACCATGGCATCCTACATCAGGGATATCTCCTCTGTGGTCATGCCCCTTCTCCCACCAGGCCATAACTATAGAACATGTGCAATTCCCAAGGATGGTATCGGCCCTATCAGTTCTCTATGTTTTATCCCTAGCAAATAGCAATCCTGCCCTTAACACAGCCACCGCTAAACCAGTGTACGCTAGAAGGAGTAACAAAAGACTATTTAGCAGGCTAAGACACCACCTTAAAAAAACTACTACTGCTTCTCCTACTCTGGTCTGGAAATGTTGAATTAAACCCAGGCCCACCTATTTCTCTGGACGCCCCTTCGGACCTCCCTTAATATAAAGGGATTAGCTTTCTCCATATCAATGTCTGTAGTTTGCTAAAGAAGATTGACTCTATACAGACCTGGGCTCTACATGCATCTCCTGATTTATTCATGATAACTGAATCCTGGCTCACACCCTCGCCCTGGACAAATCTGTCAACGAACCCAGATATATCATCTGCCGCTGTGATAGACTGACTAGAGGGGGAGGGATTGCAATATATGTAAACAGCAAATTCACCTCATAGGCTAAGGAATTTAAATGCCTGGCTCTAAAATTATCACTTTCCAGCGAGAAATCACTCCTTATGGCAGCATGCTACCGACCGCCGTCTGGTGGCTGGGCACTTCTGGCACACCTTAAAAACCTTCTTGACTCTGTTAAAACTGTGTATTCTAATGGGGGATTTCAGTCTAAACTGGAATGATGACAGCTCTAAGACATTGAAGGACCTATGCGATGTTAATGGTCTGTTACAAATGGCGACTGCTATAACCAGACCTAACAGAAAAAACCCTGAGCGCAGCACCCTCCTGGACCTTATGCTAGTAAACAGACCTCTCAATATCTCGCATACTGGAGTATTCTTCCAATGATATAAGTGACCATTGCGCTACTGCCTGCATCAGACATCCTTCCCAAATAAAAATGGCCTCCAAATTCAAACTAAAAAGATGCCTGAAAAAGTTCTGCCAGTACACTTTCCTGTAAGATCCAAGCAACATTCGTTGGCAGGATTTCTATCTAGGCCCCCCCCCCCCTCCCCCCTTAACAAACCATTTAACATGTTTCACAGCCTCCTACTGGGGCTAATAGACAAACATGCCCCACTAAGTCTGATCAAATCAAAAAGTAAAACTCCTGGCTGGTTCTCTCCCATCCTGAAGAAAGCACTTAGGGATAGGGACTACTGGTGGAAAAAAGCGAGGAAATCCCACCGGGAGGCCGATTGGTTAGCATTCCATACCACTAGGAATACTTGTACCAAGCTAATTAGGTCAGAAAAAGCTAGGTACTTCCAAAAAGAACTGGTAGACAATAAAAACAACTCTGCCAAATTTTGGAACATCCTCAAAGAAGTCGAAGGTCAGTCCACTGCAAGACCCCTTCCAAACAAAATTGTCTGATGGTACCACCTATACGGACAAAGCTGATATACTAGAGACGTTTAATGATCACTTTGCCACTGCATGACTTGCCTTTGACACCTTACCTTTCAGCAAACTTAGACCAGCAAGAGACTACAATGTTGGCTTCACTGATCACCACAACCATAACCAACCACATCCCACCCCCTTCAGCTTCCTCACAATTACGTTCAAGCAAGTGGAGGGCCTCCTCCTTTCTCTGGATACAAAAGAGTGCGGGTGCAGATAATATTGAACCTTACTTCCTAAAACTTGGCCATACCTATGTGACCGCCCCCATTACACACTTATTCAACACCTCTCTGATTCAAGGTGAGCTACCTGTCTTGTGGAAAACTGCCCACATCCTACCATTATTCAAGCCTGGGGATCCGAGTGATCTGAACAATTACCAGCCTATTTCTATACTATCCGTCCTCTCTAAATTGCTTGAAAAAATTGTCAACATCCAACTTGGAGAACATTTGGATTCACAAAACTTGCTAAACCCGGCTCAGTCCGGCTTCACAGCCAAACACAGTACAGTATCGTCTTGCCAAGTAACTACAGACTGGCAAATGGCCTTGGACTCTAAAGCATGTATTTGCCCTCTTCCTTGATCTAAGTAAGGCCTTCGATACTGTGGATCATACCATCATGCTTACTGCACTGAGTAACATTGGACTTGATAGTTCTGCCATTAAATGGTTCACCAGCTACCTAACCAATAGGTTACAACAAGTCAAAGCCATAGGAGATCTGTCCCCACAGAAACTCGATACGAGGAGTCCCACAAGGCTCACTCCTGGGCCCTATCCTCTTTGCAATATACATCAATAATCTGGACTCATAGCTGGGTACAGCCAATGCGCACTTATTCACAGATGATACTGTACTCTATACCACAAATTCATTCTTGGATTTTTGCCCATGAGTACTTACAGAAAGACTTTGTCACCCTGCAATGCAACCTTCACACTCATAAGCTCCTCCTCAACGCCAAAAAGACTAAAGCAATGATTCTCTCACCAAAGTCTACTTCCAGATGTCCACATATCACACAGATCCGGACACTCTTAGATGAACCCCTTTAAGTAGTTGATGCCTTTAAATACCTAGGGTTCTGGCTGGATAACAAGCTCAACTTTATGTGCCACTTAAATGAAACCTCGAAGAAACTAAGACAGCGATTAGGTTTATTCTGTCACATTAAATACTTATGTTAGAAGCCAGAATGAGACTAGTACAAACTACATACTTACCTGTACTGGACTACACTGACTTCCTTTACAGTCATTGGCCATCAACGATGCTAAACAAACTGGACACCCTTTACCACTGGGCTTTAAGATTCATCCTAAATCCACCCTGTGGTACACATCACTGTCGTCTATACCAGGTTTTGGGATGGACCTCACTCTCAACTAGGAGAAAAAGGAATGCTCTACTCTGGTTTTTTAGAGCATTATCTGATAACCTCCCTGCATACATCTCGAACCTCGTCAAACGGGCTAAAGGTTCCTGTGGTCTGAGACGCTTCTCCATAATCTGCTTCCTGATTCCTAGAGTGAAAACTACCCTTGGCTCAGCAGCAATCAACTTCTTATTTCCATCACTTTGGAACACTATGCAAGACTCATTAAAATGATCCTCATTTCCAAGCATTTTCACATTCAAAGCTCTATTAATGGATTTTCTGAAGGAATCATGCAACTGTTTCAGACGCCTATGACCCCTAAGCCCCGTGTGCCACTCTCATCGCCTAAGTATCTCATCCACCTCACATTCCTAACAGAAACCTAGGACCTCCAAGCCTGGTTCCCTTAATCCGAGATGGCCCTGCCTATTCTCTACCTTTTACCTATTCTGGCCTCCCTCTTGGTTGCCTACTCTTTCGTCCCAAATTCTACCATATTCCTTAATACCTCCTTATTTTTTATCATTTAGGTATGAGCTCTTACTTAGCGGAGACTATATGGGATTGTTGTCTCTTCTCATTCCAGTAAAGCTTATCATTATGTACCTTTGCATGTTAATTATGTTGACCGGTATGTATAGGCCCATATTGACTGCACCTTCACAATGTTTTTTTGTTTTGTTTTTTTTGTACCGCTGTCCACCGTAATTGTAATCTTATGAAGTGTAGTGTATTGTATTAATGCCCAGGACCACCTTGAAAATGAGCTTGCTCAATGGTGTTTATGCCTGGTTAAATAAAGTGATTGATTGATTGTATATAATCTGTCTTTACTGTTTGTTTTGCTTGTTTTTTGTTAGAACATGATGTTGAGCCTTTGTAAATTAGCCTCTGACTCAAAGGGTTGTAATTCCAATTCTCCTCAAATAAAGAAAATAAAATAAAGAAATTAATCTGATTCCTCTGGCATGACCCCCCCCCCCTCGTCATAAATCCACACTGCCTTTGATATTGTAACCCACTGGATTTACGATATTTTACCAACCTTCCTTTAACAGGGTTTCCATTAATTTCCCTACCACGGATGCAAGACTGACCAGCCTCTAGTTCCTAGCCGCCTCTGTGCTGCTATTTGTTTGTTCTCCTCCAGCGCTTTTGGAATTACCCCTGTTTCCAGTGAGGTGTTGAAGTTTTGTTGTGGCTTGAGGCCTGGTGCCCCTCCTGCCTCTACCTCTATAGTATCCTCCTCTGAGACTGGTACTCATAGGTAGCGTAGGGTCTTGGATAGTAACCCTGCCCCCCACCAAGGCGTACAGCAAGTGGAGGCATTTTCTTTCTCAGTGGAGTTCTTAAAAGTGGGTTTGTATTTAGCCACTTTTTTCAGGTACACCTCTGTCTGTCTTGTCCGCTTATATCTTGCTGAAAGTACCAAAGGTAAAATTTTGCTTTGGTAGGGCCGGCATAAGTTATGTGCTGCCCATTCTGTGGAACAAGTTGCAAAAAACATTGAAACTCATCATTCCTACCAACCTTCAAGACTCTCTACATGCTTGTTCATTTAAGGAATGCTGCGAATGCTTTCTTTATCCCTAATCTTCCCATTTGCTATAGGTAGTGCACTTCTATATCCTGTCTGGCTTCTTTGCTTCCACCCCTGCCCGCTTGTCCCCTTCCATCTTCTCACCTTTAGCTCCTAAATACCTTATTTTTGGTCATTGTGCTGATATCTAAACACTTTTCCCATAGCCATGCGTCATTGCCCTACCTACCACTAATTAGGCAGGACCAGTAATCTATGGTTATTGAAACTTGTACGCCATTTCAGCACCTTGGCCCCTAACCCCTTAGTACTCCCCAACCCTACTGCCCTTATACCTTTTTTCGCCCTCCCCCTTCCTTATTGCCCTCAAGGTACTTTGCCGCCTCTTCACCTGCTGTGCTCTCATAGTCCTACTAATTATTATTTTTTTTTTTGATTGCTGGAGATATGTTGTGGACATCTGCTGTAATATACCGGTAATTATGCTTATGTTTCTTGTGCTGTCTCTTGTGTATATACTGTCACCATTTACCAAATGCATTGTACTCACTGATACTACCGCTCTCTAGTTGACACTCTTTCTGAATATTTTAATCATTGTGAACTTTGATGTCTTATTTGTATTGTACACTGATCTCAAAGCTATCCAGGTCCATCTTGAAAATGAGTTTTGCTCAATGATGGTCACCTGGTTAAATAAAGATTTGATTGATTGATTGTCAAGGAACGCTACATCCAAAAGTGGACCAGATGGATATGGTATTGTATGATAAAGGATGACTTCTTCATCACATAGGAGGCTGTGGCCTCTCCTGACTTCCTCCATCTCCACGTATCAGCAGTACCACCTAACTAGGGAAAAAGCTTTACAGGAGTTTAATATGTATCCCTGGGCCAGAGCACTGAACCTAGTATGGCCCTGTTAAGGACCTATTGACCGTTCGCCCCCTGGATCCCACTTCACTCCCATGTCGGCCCCCGCCTGAAATAGAATTATTCTGGATCTCTCTTACCTATAAAGAATTTGGATACTCTTTGAACCACACAGCATTACTTTTTCACCATCCATTCTGTAACCTGTGAGTACCAGCCCATTTCCTAATATTCCTGTATTTCTGTCCCACGCATGCTTGAAGCCCCCTGCTGTTTTCGCTTTCACCACTTCACTGGTAGTCCATTCTAGGTGTTCACTACTCTTTCAGTGAAGTAGTACTTCAGCTCATGCCTTCTGGTTCTGGTGTCGGTCCTCATTTGAAAGTGATTCCCCTTCTGCACCCTTTTCAGTCCCGTGAGGTACTTGTAGTTCTCTGATTATGCTCCCTCTCGCTCTCCTGTCTTCCAGGGTGTAACTGTTGAGATCTCTGTCTGTACTCATAGGACTTTTTCATGCAACACCTGCACCATTTAGTTGCTCTTTTCTGGACAGCCTTCACCCTGTTAGGAGGGTGCAGTGCAAGGCCACCCAAATGGGGCATGGGTGCACAAAGCTACGAGGAGGGGGCTGTAAGTTGCACACCCAATTTCTTGCAATAAATGTTTTTTTGCCTCAAACTGTGTTTAAAAAAGATAGAGAAAAGCTCTGTTTACACAACCTACTTTGCAGCGCATCAACCCATGTGCACTGCTTGATGCGCTGCAAATTCAGGTGTGTGGACACATTCTGGAGAGCTGCAAGTGCAACTCCAATCAATTTTCTACGCCAGCTCAATTGTCTGTACCCCTATCGGAGCGAGTGCAGCAACCTGTGGTGTAAACACTTTGCTGCGCTCACACCGCGTCTTTCCCCGTGCCTCCATTCATCCCCCTGCAGCATTCGCAGACCCTCCTCAGAGTGACCTGCAGCGCTGTGAGGGCAGGCTGTGTAAATGAAGGATTGCATTCTGAGCAGCCACTGCAGCAGGAAGGGAGCAGCGCAAATGCCAGAGCACTGCCACCATGTAAACATAGCTAAAATGTTCAAGAAGAGACACTGCTAGATACAGACTTTGGGTTCACCAAATCAATGCAGTGCACAGTGGGGAGGAGTTCTGGGTCAGAGTAAATATATCAGCCTGTGGGAAGGGGGACCGGACTCATTCAAGGAAAATAGATTAGCACTGTAAACAGATTCTCAGTGTTGGCTAGTCCAGAAGACCAGGTAGCAGAGAGGAGGGGAGCTACAGTAACGGAGCAGGGAGAGGACGCTACAGAGGGAAAGGCATACAGTGGGGAGGTAGTAGGCAGTACACCAAACAGACAGTGGTGGTTGGGGGGGACAGCGAGGTGATGGTGATGCAGTCTCTCTCCAGAGGGAAGGAAGGAGACAGAAGGATGGGGGAAGCGGCAGGCAGCCCCGGGAAAGCTAAGGATAGGGAGAGGAGGGGAGTCTGAGTGGGGGAGGGCCACATTTCGGGGAAGTAGTAGCAGAGGAGGTGGTAGCGTGGTGGATGGAGTAACAAGTGAGTGCAAAGGGGAGGTTCCACAGACTGAAAATAGTTTGGAGGTGGAGGTCAGTAGCCCGGTCATATTTGTAAGGGGGGAGAGGACAGGGCAAAGGTTAGGGGAGGCAAAGGGGAGGTGAGATGGGGATGAGAGGAGCTCGCAAGTTCGGGGGGCAGGGGAGTGGAGGGCAACAAGAGGTTGAGCAGGATAAGCATCAGAGAGTCATCATTCTAGAGGATTCTATACTTAAGGGTATAAGATGGTGGGGAAAGGGTGTCAGAAAAAGTAACATCTGGGTAGAATGCATGCCAAGCATGACAGCGAGTAGAGTGGGGCAGCGTATTGGCAGATATGTGGGGAATGTAGTGGGGAAGCCACACATTGTGGTGCACCTGGGAACGAATGATCTGGAAGGAAGAAGGATAGAGGAGGTACAAGACAGCTTCAGGAAAGTGGGGAAACTATGCAGCAAAGAGGGAACAATGGTAGCCTTTGCAGAAGTTCTGCCAGTGCCAAGGGCTAGAACAGACAGGAAGAGAAGAATCTGTGACTTCAACAAGTGGCTGAGGGAATGGTGTGGGACCAAGGGGTATGGACTAGTGGGGGACTGGGGTAGCACATGGGATAACGCAGATCTTTATGCAGGGGATAAGTTGCGCCTCAGCCGGGCAGGGTCACAGGTGTTGAAGCAGAAACTGGGGGATTTAATCACTGAGAGGTATCATTACAGCTAGGTGGGGGGGGGGCATTGATGCTGGGAATCACCAGGAGAGGGGGTCCCATGGACCTCCCCACACCACAGGGATAGATACGACCTTAGGCGAAATAGGGGTTGGAGTGAAGGGTAAGGAAGGAAAGGAGCAGCATGGAAAATGCTTTCACTAAATGCTAGGAGCCTGTGGAACAAGTTGGCAGAGTTGCAGGCATTGATAGCAGAGAGGGAGGTGGACATAGCTGCCGTTACTGAGACGTGGGCAGCCAGACACCATGACTGGGACCTAACCATCCCAGGGTACAAACTGTTCCGAGGGATAGAGATAAAGGGAAGGCTGGGGGTGGGGGTTGCCATTTATGTAAGGGAAGGGAAGGAGGGCAGGTCGGAAGTAATCTGGCTGCAATTACACAGCCAGAAAGGGTCCAGGATCTGTCTGGGGGTTGTTTATAGACCTCCGGCCCTGAAGGAGGACATCGACAGGGAACTGGGGGAGCAGATAAGGAGGTATAATGGAAAAGGGAGCACAGTGGTGGTGGTGGTGGTGGTGGGGGACTTTAATCTACCAGGGGTGGATTGGAGCATCCCAGCAACCACTTGCGCCAGGGAGCAGATCCTCCTGGAAGCATTCCAGGATGGCTTCCTTACTCAGAGAGTAACGGAGCCAACGAGGGAGGGGAATATACTAGACCTGGTACTGGAAGATGGTGAACAGGTCAGGGATGTAAGGATGGAAGAACCTTTGGCAAGCAGTGACCACAGCACAGTGTGGTTCTCAATCAATCTGGGTAGGGAAAGTAGCCACTACAAAAACTAGAGTCCTGGACTTCAAAAGGGCAGACTTTGGCAGGATGGGACACATACTGAAAAATCGTATGGTGAGCATCCGCCCAGAAATGAACACGGAATAAAAATGGGCTGTCATCAACACAGGACTAGCTGAAACCACTAAAACTTGTGTCAGGAGCCAGAGCAAGAAACCAAGTTGGATGAGTAGAGAGGTAGTGGAGAAGGTAAGGGAAAAGAGGAATGCATATTGGACCTACAAGAGATCCAGCAGGGCAGAAGACAGAGAAGAATACATGAAGAAATCCAGAGAAGTGAGCAGAGTGGTAAGGGCAGCAAAGGTGGCTAGGAAACGGAGGTTGGCACAGGGGATCAAAGAAGGAGCAAATGTTTTCTTCAGATGTATCAGAGAGAAGAAGAGCAAGGATCAGATTGTTAGGATCAGGAGGGGAAGTGGGTGGGTAGAAAAGGGAGTTGAGCAGGCAGAAGTACTTAATGAATACTCATGTTCAGTCTTCACCAAGGAGAGGGATGTGCCCATACCTGAGAGGTAGGGTGAGGTGGGAGAGGGTGGGGGGAGAAGCAACCATGGATGGGGAAATCACGGTGAAAAGGGTGAGGGAGGGCCTTAAGTCCCTGAAGGTGGACAAGGCACCTGGCCCAGACTGAGTCCACCCCAGGGTGCTGAAAGAGTTGACAGAGGTTCTGGCCGGGCCATTGGCAGACCTGTTCAATACCTTTCTGAACTCTGGGTGCGTGCCCAGGGACTGGAAGGAAGCACATGTGGTACCTCTCCATAAGAGTGGGCCCAAGGACGAACCGGGGAACTACAGATCGGTGAGTCTTACTGCAATTGGGGGAAAACTGATGGAGACGATCCTCAAGGAAAGACTGGTGCAATTTCTTGAGGATAACAATCTCCAGGACAGCAGGCAGCATGGGTTTGTCTCAGGCAGATTCTGCCAGATGAACTTGGTTGATTTTTATGAGTGGGTTACAAGAGCAGTGGACAGGGGACATGCGGTGGATGTCCTCTACCTGGATTTCAGCAATGCCTTTGACTCAGTGCCACATGGTAGGCTGACGTGCAAGTTGAAGAGTCTGGGAGCAGGGAGGAAACTGGTAAGATGGGTCGAGAACTGGCTGCAGGGTAGACAGCAGAAGGTAGTAGTGGGGTGGGGGGAGAGACATCTGAACCCAGGGCAGTAACAAGTGGTGTACCACAGGGCTTGGTGCTGGGACCAGTTCTGTTTAACATTTTCATAGCCAACATTGCAGTGGGGATTAAGAGCAAGATCAGTCTTTTCGCAGATGACACAAAGATTTGTGCCAAGGTAGATTGGGGGGGGGGGGCGGTGCAAAAGTACTTCAGGAGGATTTGGCAAAACTGGAGGAATGGTCTCACACTTGGCAGCTTGGTTTCAACACCAAGAAGTGCAAAGTGATGCATTTAGGAGGCAAGAACCCAGGACACAAAATCCAAGGAGGAGAAGGATCTGGGAGTGCCGGGAACCAGGGAGATGAACCACTCTGCTCTGTGCAGGAAGACAGCTGTGAAGGCAAACAAGATGTTAGGGTGCATAGCAAGAGGGATTACTTCTAGGAGTGGGGAGGTCATCTTGCCCCTATACAGGTCCCTGGTGAGACCGCACCTAGAGTACTGCTTGCAGTTCTGGTGCCCCACTTGAAAAGGGACATCAAACTACTGGATGGCGGTACAGCGTAGGGCAACAAAAATGATGCTGGGGTTGGGGGACAGACCATATGAGGAGCGACTGAGAGAGCTCAATATGTATGTCCTGGAGGAAAGAAGGGAGAGCGGGGGTATGATTAAGACCTTCGAATACCTGAAGGGTTTAAACAGAGAAGACACTAGGTGTATGTTCAGTCTGAAGGGCAGAAGGGAAACCGTGGGACACTCTCTGAAGTTGGAAGGGGGCAGGTTCAAGAGGGAACTGAGGAGGCACTATTTCACAGAAAGGGCAGTGGCGGAGTGGAACGCTCTGCCAGAGGAAGTTGTATCGCTGCAGAGTGTTGGGGTCTTCAAGAGGGGGTGGGACAGATTCAAGGGGAGGATACAAACTGGGAGGGTGCAGGAGATGGGGGAGGCCATATTAGGGAGAGTGGGGCAGCTGCAGTCTAATGGACTGAAGTGCTGCACACTCAAGCAGACTAGATAAACCGAATGGCTTGTATCTTCTGGCAATTTTGTAGGTTTTTAAGCTCTGTGTGACAATTGATTTAATCTGATTTCTTTGCCTGCTTTGGTTTCAAGATGTTCTACCCAGGCAATGTATTTCACTTAGACTGAAACAATAGGAGGGAGAAAAGGTACAGATTATCCCATTTACCTAAATGGGGCGCTAACTCTGGAGTCTTTTTGTGAATGGCAGGGTAGGCTTTTCCTTTTGAATATAATTTGCATTCAGAATGAGTCTTGCTTCAGGTACTGAGGGTTTTGAATGGCCTGGTTGATTAATCAGCATGAATTTGCTTGGAAGTGAGTTGGAGACAACGACCCCTCTTAACAGTCTACCAACTAGATACTCGGGCAACGACGGCAACAAAAAACTTGATTAAAAGTCCTGAAAACAAGCTTATAAAACAGGTGAAATGTAGTTAAATGTTAATAGAATCATTGCAGCTAGAGTAAAACAAAGGCTCATTATAGGAACATAGGGTAACTAGTATATAATGTAGTGAAAATATATTAGCACGATTAAAGGTTTCAAAATGTGATTTTAAAAGTGTTGTACAAACCTGCAGTGCAAACTAAGAATTGCAACCATTTTACCAAACTAAACTATTTGTTTTTTGTTTTTTTAACTCAGACTCAGTTATTCCCTAAGTTCAATGAACTGCTTAATTTTTTAAAGTGGGGGAATAGTTGAGGGAGTTGTTGAACAGGCTTCATTATTTTGTATCTAGTTAAATCACAGGATTTATTTAATATCAATTGTTTGTGGCCCATTAAATAATATCTAATTAGCACTGTATAAGGCAGGTGTTTTTTGGATTTTAGAAGGTTCCTATAAATCCAGTGTTTCATGAGTTACAAACTTTGATGTTTAAAGCATAGCACATGGCAATAAATTGATTTAACAGTTTACGCCTACCAGTATATAGTATGCTGCAGAACACAGTAAAAGATTTATTGTGGAGCATTGGGGATGCGTAGTAACACTCTTGCAATTTCCCCGCGGTTTTGCCACAATTCTCCACAATTTTGGGTAACATTTTCCAGAGACCCTGCTCTTAGCATATTCAACATAGAGAAAAGGAGGCTGAGGGAGGACATGATCTAAGGCTTCTGTGCAATCGAGGGGTATTGAAAAGTTCAAATGGATCAGATTGCTTTGATCTGGGGTCTACCAGCACACTGTGAGGATGTGCTGTGAAGCTCCAAGTTGGTAAATTCAGGGGTAACATCTGAAATCACGTCTCTCCCACCCAGTGGCCCAATGGTAACACATTACGCTAATGTGTAGGTGACCAGAGTTCAGATCACCTTGTCAGGAGGCAGGTCAGGCCAAGGCAGCTGCCTTGTGGCAGTGCACTGTGGCCAGTGGTGGTCACCGCTGGTGCCGTGGTGATGGGGCCGAGGAACTTGCTCCTGCCGCAGGGTTAGCTCTCGGTGACCGAGGCCTGAGAGAGCTAGGCTCATGAGTGGGGAGGTGAGACGGGGGCTAACCTAAAGACAGAAAATCCCCACTTCCATCTAAATGATGGACTGAGCCCTGGTGACTCTCCCGGGTCCTAGTGCCTGCTGGCACAGGATCTGGACTGTATGAGTAGAGGATGGCCCTCCCCATGGAGCCCTTAGCATGGAGGGCAAACCCTGGGGGTAGTCGGTGGGTTACCGTGGTCTGGGGGGAGGCAGAGATTCCAGACCTGATAGGATACATCCCTGGGATCAGGATATATCCCTGGGGATGGAGGTGGGCTGGGGAGAGAACCGCCATAGAAAGAAAAAGAAAGCACTTCTTCTCTCAGAGGGCAGTGAAGCTATGAAGCAGCCTGTCAGCAGAGACTGTGGCTTTAATGACAGTACAGGCCTTTAAGGGAAGCCTAGACTGATTTTTAACTTGCCAAAGGAATCATTGGGTACCCTGGTTAGCACAGTGGTTAGGCAATCTGTTTAAAAAAAATAAATAATCATTAGCAAGGCTGACGCCACCAGATATGGAAAAAATGTTTTGTGAGAGCCAGCCCTGTGGTGAAGAGGGCTGAGATGCTGTGCATGCCTTACCATTTCTCATGCCGGTAACTTGGGTTTGGGAACAGAATCAGGTTGCCAGGGGTTGACCAGGGCGGAGGCGGATTGAGCCTCTGATAGATTGCCCTTCTTTCCTTGGGGAGGGTGGTTGTCATCTCTGCCATGTGACTGCCAGCATGTGGAGGCCCGGTGGTAGGACGACCAAGAGTGACACACAAGGGAGGGAGCTGCGTAACGTGTGTGCTTCAACACTCGCGCTCCTGTGTGTGTGCCCCAGCATTGGGGAGGGACCAAGAAAAAGGAAAATGGGAGGACGGGCTCCGTGAAGCCCTGTCTGTCTCCCTGTAGCCTGCCCCACCAGGCCGTGGAACCAGAGCCTCCGAATATATTCATCTATGGGGTATGGTGGTCCTCTGCCTCCTCACCCTGCTGGGAAAGGGGGGACTTCACTGTGGACCATAACTGAAACCAGATGGTGGTAGATGGCAGCTGTAGGATATGGGAACAGGGCTGAAGAGCCATCCATCTCTCCCAACGGTAGAAAAGACTTTATGGCAAAAAAAAATAGTTTCTGAGATCTAAATCGATTGATCCGATTTCCAAGAACTAAATTAAAGTTTAGATTCTAAATTATTCAATACTGACCTTTTTCCTAGAAGAACAAGGAGCATCTAACCCTGGTGCCATTGGCAATCCCTACAGTATGTGTTCGAGTCACAAGGTAATGGCAGGCAGTATACCTGGACATGTTGTGATTTCAACCGAGAGATTCAGATGACAGCTAATGCGAGTTAGTGTAGGAAATTTTATTCCTGCTCTGACAAATTCTGAAAGGTTCTTTTCCTTTCTCCATTCCTAATGATTAGAGGTCTACGAGGTGAAGCTGACTTTCTGACGATCTATAACAGCTGTGTATTCTAAAGCAGGAAAAAAGAAACAGGCGGTTGGGCTGTTGGCGCCACCCATCTATGCTGATGCATGTTATATCCCGCACTGCCGCATTGCTCTGGCACTGACAGCCCAAACATTTTGCTCCCATGACATCCTTATGCCTCCAACCATAAGACGAAAGAGTGTTGCTGTATGTAGAAAACAAACTCTAGAAAGATCAAAACCCCTCTGTGTATGGTGTCAGGTGTCCCTCACCCACCTTAGAGCAGCCAGTCAATCCAGTGCCCCTCCTTGCTGGCTCCAGGCTTAATGGATCTGCACACCGGGGGGGGGGGGGGAATTGGCTTGTGCCTGTCAGCTACCAAAGAAGGGGTACAAGCCATGGGGTTCCTCAGAATAATCTTGTGTTGATTGAGTCAGGGGCGCCAAAGAATCATGTAAGTGGGCCAGAGAGGGATTATGAGAAGGAACAAAAAGATAGCATGAGGAAGGCAAAAAAATGCAGTGATAAAAATGAAAACTAAATTCTAGGGACATGGATATGTTGTTCATCCACACTTATTGGCAAGTTCCTTGCCGCTTTAAATCTTGCCGGAAGGTCTTCAAGCTGGCTCCTCCCTCCCACCCGGGTGGTAAAACTCTCGGCTCCGCCCCATGACGCCAGATCTTCCTTACCGCTTGGAAGCTCAGGTTCCCTCTTTAACGCTCTGCGTATAAGACTGGTTCCTAATTCTTGAAATTTCAAATCAAGTTTTTAACTAAAAGACTTGGTCTTCTCCCTCGCGGCTGCGATGGACAAATCGACTCCCGGTTTCCGGAGATGCCCCTGCGGGCAGAAGATGTCTCGGACGGATCCGCACTCCACGTGCGTCTACTGCTTAGGCCTTGAGCATGACCCGCAGGCTTGCGACCTGTGCTCTTCTTTTTCGGCCTACGTCCTCGAAGACCGTGCTGCCCCTTTACAGCTGGGGCGTCCCGAGAAAAGATTTCCTCCGGTTAAGTCTAAAGAGGCCCGGTCGGCGGTGTCCACGACGGCGGACTCGGCGGATCAGCTCGAGCAGATGATCGCCCTCGAAGAGGAGGCGCGGCCCGTTTCTACCTCGGCTGCGGCATTTGTCCCGCTCTCTCTCGGTGCCTCGTATTCGGCTTCTTTTAAGGAGCTTTGTCTGACCCTCTCGACGAAAGGTGAGGGTCCAACTTCTTCTGGACCTTTTTCTCGGTCCAGAAAGAGACAAAAGTAAGTCTCACCGTCGACGCTCTTGGGAGCGGGAAAGATCCCCCTTCCCTAGTTGTCGACAGTCGACTCCGGTCGACCCCTCAGCTTCGGCCACTGGCTTCACGGTGTCCCCGTCAGGCCAGTTGACCGAGACTCCCGTCGACGCGGTCGAGATTTTTCTCGACCCGTTGGACGGGTTGTCGGCTGGAGAAGCTGAGAATCCCCTCTCCCCGGTTCCCCCGGTGGGAGTTGAGGATCCCGTCGGCTCGTCTGTGCCTCCGGTTCCGGAGCCTTCAGTGGAATCGTCCGAACCGAGGGGAGTGCCGATTCCCGACACCTCCCCGCACCATCCTCGGCCTAGCCGAGGTTCTCGGTCTCGGACGTCTTCGCGGTCCAGCTGATCCCGCCGTCATAGGCGGTCTCGGTCTCGGCACGCGGCAGGCGCGCGCCGCTCTTCCTCTTCCTCCTCCTCGGACGGGAGGCTGGCGCAAGTTGCGTGGGAGTATGAGGAACTCATGTGGCAACAGCTCCTTCTGACCGGGAATAAGCCGGCCCGTCGTCTTCCCGGCCATTAAGTGGCTGTCACGGAGTGGCGAAACAACCCTCGTTGTAGCCGAGGCCTGTTCCCAGGCGGTTGTTCGTCAATTCCAGCTGCCCACCGATTCCGGTGGAACCTCCGCCTCCACAGCCATTAGTTGGGGCTCCGACCAAAAATTCTCGGTCGGCTCAGGGACTGCCCCATAGGCTGTCTGTCACCCTCACTCCCGATAAACCTCGGCAGGTGGAGGGTGGCTCAGGCCCGAGGCAGCTCTTTGAGGACTCTTCCGAGTCCGAGGATGATTCCTCCCTTTTCTCCAAGCGAATGGACTTGGAGTCCTCAGGAGGACAGTCAGTGGACGATATCCCTTCGTCCCTCCTAGGATTGCTTCGGCTCATCTCGGAGTCCACCGGGATGAAGCTCGAACCCGTTTCTAAACGGGCCAGGTATCCCCTCACGGAGATTCTGGACCGAGGGGATTCCCCTACGGAGGCCTTTCCGGTGGCCGAGGCCATAGTGGGTCCAGCCTTGGAGCTTTGGCAGCGCCCTGCTTCCTGCCCTGCGCCTTCGGCCAGGATGGCCAGGAAGTATGCGGTCCCTACCGGTTCCCTGTCCGGTTTTCGGAACACCCCTCTGCTGAGGGGTTGGTTACCGACAGCGTTTTCCGGGCGCCGAGCATGAGGATATGGACAAACCTCCCAAGGAATCCAAGAAATTGGATTATGCCGGGTGAAAAGTCTATGCTGCGTCCTCCCTCGGCCTTCGTCAGGCCAGTTTGGCCATCCTCATGGCACATTTTTCTCATGCCCTGTTGGGCTCCCTGGATGAGGTCGTCCCTCATCTTCCCGCGGATCTGCAGACTACGGTCAGGCAGGTGCGGGACCAGGGCAGGGCAGTGGCCAAACAGCAGCTCCAGACTGCTTTAGGCATTGGGGACTCATGTGCCAGGTCTGTGGTGGCTGCAGTGGCCATGCGTCGTCGGGCTTGGCTGAGGATATCCACCTTTACTTCGGATACCCAGCACAAGTTGGCGGATGTTCCCTTTTTGGGGACTGACCTCTTCGGCCCTGGGGTGGAAGGTCACCTGCAGAGGATCGAGAAGTCCAATGCTACCTTGGACTCGGTCTCTTCCGCTCAGAAGGACAAAGGCCGCAAGCCACAGCCTAAGCCCTTTCGTCCTTCTGCGCCCCGGCGCGCCCGGCCCAGCAACGTCAGGGCCAGCAGGCTCGGGCTTGGCATCCCAAACCCAAGGCGTCGGCTTCCTCCAACAGGAAGCAGGGAGGTAAAGGCCCAGGAGGTCCCTCGGCCGGTCCCTCCTCCAAGCCTGCCCAGTGATGGGCTGAGGGGTGTCGCCCCCAACCCCGTCACCTCACCCCAGGTTCCCCCCGTGGGGGGACGGCTCTGACACTTCCTTTCCGCCTGGTCCGTTATTACCACGGACAGGTGGGTACTGGAGGTGGTGGGAAAAGTCCTGCCTCTAGAATTCGAGCAGGCCCCGCCCTTCAGAGCCGTCGCACCTCAGGGGGCCTCGGGGTCCGCAGCCTCACTGTCGGCTCGTTGGGCCAACATTGCTCTCCTCCTCCAAAAGGAGGTGATCAGGGAGGTAGCGGACCCTTCCTCAGACCCGGGGTTTGTGTCCAGGTACTTCCTGGTTCCGAAACGGACGGGGGGCTGGCGCCCCATTCTCAACCTACACGACCTGAACAAGTTCCTAAAGTCTCGAACCTTCAGGATGGTCACTCTGGCGCAGATAATATCATCTCTGGAACACGGCGTGTGGTTCTGCTCTCTGGACCTGCAGGACGCGTTCTTTCACGTCTCTATCCGTCCGTCACATCGGAGATTCCTTCGCTTTCGAGCGGAGGGATCCCTCTTCGAGTTCCAAGCCATGCCCTTGACCTGTCTCCTGCTCCCAGGGTCTTCACCAAATGCATTGCAGTGGTGACAGCATTCCTCTTGGCGCGAGGGGTCGGGTGTACCTTACCTGGACGATTGGCTGATAGCAGCCCCTCAGACAGGAGGTGGGCGGTCAGAGATCTGGCCCTCAGGTTTGCTCTCAAGTTGGCCTTCTCATCAATGAGGCCAAGTTGGAACTCGAGCAAGCAGGTGATTCTGTTTATTGGGGCAGAGCTCGACTCTCTTGAGCCAGAGCACGACTCCGGTGGACAGGGCCGAGTTCTTACCTCCTTTGCCCAATCATTTCTGGTTGGGCAATCGCGCCTGCCTGGGACTTCCTCGTCTCCTGGGTCTCATGGCGGCCTGTACCAGCGTGGTCCGTTGGGCACTGCTGGCGCATCGCCCCTTCAGTGGGGACTGGCCAGCCAGTGGTCACAATGCTGCGATCCATTGGACCAGCTAGTGGTGGTGACCCAGGAGATGTGGGCAGCTCTCGGTGGTGGACCGTTCCATCTCATCTGCAGGAGGGTATCCGTTTGTCCGCCCGAGGCAGGCGGTCTCTCTATCGACCGATGCCTCTCTGATGGGTTGGGGTGCCCATCTGGGGAACACCGGCGCCAAGGCCTCTGGTCCCCAGCGGAGTCGATGCCACATCAACCTGCTGGAGCTCCGGCGGTCCGCCTAGCTCTCACCGCCTTTGCTCCGTTTCTCCGGGGTCAAGTGGTCCGAGTCCAGACGGACAATACCACGACCATGTACTACCTAAACCGCCAGGGTGGGACGCATTCCATGCTTCTATGCAAGGAAGCTCTCTGCATTTGGTCACTCGTGCGCAGCCTGGAGGCGGATCTCCTAGCCATTCATGTGGCAGGAGCCTCCAACACCCTGGCCGATGCCCTGAGCTGGATAGGGGCTGCATCTCACGAGTGGTCTCTCCTGCCGGAGGTAGTACAAGATCTGTTCTCTCACTGGGGCACACCTCAGGTGGACCTGTTTGCCTCCAGGGAGAGCCGAAGCTGAGTCTGTTTCATGCCGCCCCCTCAGCAGGGCTCGCTGCAGGGGATGCCTTCTCGAGGCCGTGGACCCCGGGCCTCTTTTCGCCTTTCCCCATTTCCCTTGATTCAAAGGTGCTTCTCAAGGCAAGGAGGGACAAGGCGCAGGTGATTCTGATAGCCCCAGACTGGCCCGCAGTTCTGGTACCCAGATCTCCTCAGCCTCAGCTCCAGGCTCCCGAGGCAGCTTCCAGCTCGCCCGGACCTGCTCTCAGTCAATCAGGGGAAGGTGTTCCATCCGGACCTTCAATCCCTGCACCTGACGGCCTGGTTCCTGAGCGGCTAGAGTTCCAGGCCTTGGGTCTTTCCGACGAGGTCCTCAATGTTGTTGAGGCGTCCCGTAGGGAGTCGACCAGGAAATGCTATGCCTTCAAATGGAAGAGATTTTCCATTTGGTGTCAGGGCAAGGGCTTGGACCCTTCCTCCTGTTCTTTGGCAAGCATTTTGGACTATTTATGGTCCCTTTCTAGTCAAGGGCTTAGGTCGACGACCCTAAAGGTGCACCTGGCAGCCATCTCTGCTTACCGGGCGCGGGCCGGGGAGCAGTTGGTGGCGCAGGAGAAGGTGGTCTGGCGCTTTTTCCAAGGCCTTGATCACATTTCCCCTCCGGTGTGAGAACCTCCACCTCCGTGGGATTTACTGCTGGTACTGGCAAAGCTCATGGGCAAGCCATTCGAACCAATGCACAGGTGTGAACTCTCTCACCTGTCGTGGAAGACCGCCTTCTTGGTGGCTATCACGTCAGCCAGAAGGATGGGAGAACTCAGGCGCTCTGCATTGAGTCTCCTTACCTGGTCTTCCACAGGGACAAGGTTGTCCTGCGCCCCACCGAAATTCCTTCCGAAGGTGGTGTCGGAGTTTCACTGTAACCAGGTGTTGACTCTGCCGGTGTTCTACCCCAATCACACCTCGGAGGCCGAATACAGGCTCCATACTTTGGACCCTAGAAGGGCGCTCGCTTATTATAAGGAGCGCATGGCTGAAATTCGGGGAGAGGTTCGCCAGCTGTTTGTCACCTACGCTGAAGCCGCACCTGGCAGACCTGCAGCCAAGCGGACGATAGGCAGGTGGGTCACCTCCTGCATAGATCTCTGCTATAAGTTGGCGGGCATGGAGCCTCCCAGAGGGATAAGAGCTCATTCTACCCGTCATACTGCTGCATCGGTGGCTGCTTCCAGGGACGTCCCTATCCAGGAAATCTGCAGGGCTGCTACCTGGAAGTCAGCACACACCTTTATTACCCATTACCACATCGACCTTGAGTCACGCCGGGATGCTGGTTTTGGGGCCTCGGTTCTCCAGTCTTTATTCCCTAAGTAGGGGGTGTGCGCCTTGCCTCCCTCCTCCCGGAGAACTGCTAGGAGTCTGCCAATAAGTGTGGATGAACAACATATCCATGTCCCTAGAAATACAGGTTCTAGGGACATGGATATGTTATTCATCCACACTCATTGGCAGTATCCTTGCCGCTTTAAATCTTGCCGGAAGGTCTTCAAGCTTGCTCCTCCACCCACCCGGGTGGTATAACTCTCGGCTCCGCCCCATGGCCTAGATCTTCCTTACGCTTGGAAGCTCAGGTTCCTCCTTAGCGCTCTGCGTTTGAGACTGGTTCCTATTTCTCCGTTTGCGGTTTAAAAATAAATTTTCAGAAAAGACTTCAGTCTTCTGATCCCTCGCGGCTGCGATGGACAAATCGACTCCCGGTTGGAGATGCCCATGCGGTGGAAGATGTCTCGGGCGGATCCACACTCCACGTGTGTCTACTGCTAGGCCTTGAGCACGACCCGCGGGCTTGCGACCTGTGCTCATCTTTCTCGCCCTCGTCCTCGAAGACCGTGCTGCCCGATTGCAACTGGGGCGTCCGAGCGTTTCCCTCGGTGAAGTCAAGGAGGCCTGGTTGGCGGTGTCGCGGTAATTTCGGCGGATCAGCTCGAGTCGGATGGTCGCCCTCGAAGAGGCGGCGCGGCAGTATCTTCCTCGGCGCGGCATTTATCGCTCTCTCTGGGTTCTTCCTACGGCTTCTTTAAGGAGCTTTGTCTGTCCCTCTCCACTAAGGAGAAGGGCCCACGTCTCTCTGGGACCTTATTCTCGGTCCAAAAGAGGACAAGTAAGTCCTTCCGTCGGCGCTCTTGGGAGGCGGGAAGGTCCCTCTCCCGGGCCATCGACCGTCGGCTTGAGTCGACCGCTCGGCCGGCCACTGGCCTCACGGTGTCCCGTCAGGTCAGTTGACCGAGACTCCCACCGATGAAGTCGAGATTTTCTCGACCCATTGACAGGCTGTCGCCTTTACGCCGAATTCCCCTCTCCCGGTTCCCCGGGAGGTTGAGGATCCGTGGGCTCGCCTGTGCCTCGGTTCGGAGCCCTCGGATGGACCATCCGAGCCGAAGGAGTGCGGTTCGGCGACACCTCCCGCACCGATCTCGGAAATTCCGGGACTCTCGGTCTCGGACCTCTTCGCGGTCCAGCCGATCCCACCGTCATAGGCGGTCTCGGTCTCGGCACCGCGGTAAGCGGCGTCGCCGCTCGTCCTCGTCCTCCTCCTCGGACGAGGGAGGCTTCGGCGTAAGTCGTGATGCGAGGACCTTATGTTGCAACAGCTCCTCCTGGCCGGGAGTAAGCCGGCCCGTCGCCTTCCCGGCCATTAAGTGGCTGTCACGGGCGGCGACACAACCTCAGACTTATCCGAGGCCTATGCAGGCGGTTGTTCGGCCAAAACCAGCTGCTCCACCGATTCCGGTGGAACCTCCGCCTCCACAGCCACCAATTGGGGCTCCGACCAAGATTCTCGGTCGGCTAAGGGTCTACCCATCGGCTGTCAGTTACCCTCACTCCCGACCGACCTCGGCAGGTGAAGGGTGGCTCAGGCCAGAGCAGCTCTTGAGGACTCTTCCGAGTCCGAAGATGATTCCTCCTTTTTCTCCAGCGACTGGACTTGGAGTCTTCAGGAGGTCAGTCAATGGGCGATAGCCGTCGTCCTTCCTAGGACTGCTTCGGCTCATCTCGAGTCCACGGGATGGAGCTCGAACCCGTTTCAAAGCGGGCCAGGTATCCCCTCACGGAGATTCTGGACCGAGGGATTCTCCGGCGGAGGCCTTTCCGGTGGCGAGGCCATAGTGGGTCCGCACTGGAGCTTGGCAGCGCCCTGCTTCCTGCCCTGCGCCTTGCCAGGATGGCCAGGAAGTATCACGGTCCCGGTTCCCTGTCGGTTTTGAACACCCCTCTGCTGAGGGTTGGTTACCGACAGCGTTTTCCGGCGCGCCGGCAACGCCAGGGATGTGGACAAACCTCCTGACAAGGAGTCCAAGAAATTGGACTATGTCGGGCGAAAAGTCTACGCTGCGTCCTCTCTCGGCCTTCGTCAGGCCAGTTCGGCCGTCCTCATGGCACATTTTTCTCATGCCCTGTTGGGCTCCCTGGATGAGGTCATCCCTCATCTTCCCGCCGATCTGCAGACTACGGTTAAGCAGGTGCGGGACCAGGGCAGGGCAGTGGCCAAACAGCAGCTCCAGACTGCTTTGGATATAGGGGACTCATGTGCCAGATCGGTGGCGGCGCAGTGGCTATCGTCGGCGGGCTTGGCTGAGGATATCCACCTTTACCGGATACCCAGCACAAGTTGGCGGATGTTCCCTTTTGGGGACTGACCTCTTGACCCTGGGGTGGAAGGTCACCTGCAGAGGATCGAGGTCAATGCTACCTTGGACTCGGTCTCTTCGCTCAGAAGGACAAGGCCGCAAACCACAGCCTAAGCCCTTTCGTCCTTCTGTGCCCCAGTAGCTTGACCCAGCAACGTCAGGGCCAGCAGGCTCGGCCTTGGCATCCCAAACCCAAACCGCCCGGCTTCCTCTAACAGGAGGCAGGGAGGAAAGGCCCAGGAGGTCCCTCGGCGGTCCCTCCTCCAAGCCTGCCCAGTGGCCGGGCTGAGGGTGTCGCCCCATTCCCGTCACCTTACCCCTGGGTCCCCCCGTGGGGGGACGGCTCCGGCACTTCCGTTCCGCCTGGTCCGCTGTTACCACGGACAGGTGGGTCTTGGAGGTGGTGGGAAGAGGCCTGCCTCTGGAATTCGAGCAGGCACCACCCTTCAGAGCCGTCGCCCCTCGGGGGGCTTCGGGATCCCCAGCCTCACTGGCGGCTCGTCGAGCCGACATCGCTCTCTTCCTCCAGAAGGAGGTGATAAGAGAGGTGGTGGACCCTCCTTCAGACCCAGGGTTTGTGTCCAGGTACTTCCTGGTTCCGAAGCGGACGGGGGGCTGGCGCCCCATTCTCGACCTACACGACCTAAACAAGTTCCTAAGGTCTCGAACCTTCAGGATGGTCACTCTGGCTCAGATAATACCATCCTTGGAACGCGGCGTGTGGTTCTGCTCTCTGGACTTGCAGGGGCCGGTTTTCACGTCCTATCCGTCCGTCTCACAGAATTCCTTCGCTTCCAGCGGAAGGATCCTCTTCGATTCAAGCCATGCCCTTGACTTGTCTCCAGCTCCAGGGTCTTCACCAAATGCATGGCAGTGGTGACAGCATTCCTCTTGGCGCCGGTCGGGTGTACCCTTACCTGGGCGACTGGCTGATAGCAGCTCCCTCCAGGAAGGAGGCGGAGTGGTCAGAGATCTGGCCCTCCAGGTCTGCTCTCAACTGGGCCTCCTTATCAACGAGGCCAAGTCGAACTCGAGCAAGCAGGTGATTCTATTCATCAGGCGCAGCTCGACTCTCTTCGAGCCAGGCGCAGCTCCGGCGGACAGGGCGAGGTTCTTTCCTCCTTTGCCCGATCATTTCTGGTTGGGCAATTGCGCCCTGCCGGGACTTCCTCGCCTCCTGGGTCTCATGGCGGCCTGCACCAGCGTGGTCCGTTGGGCCCGCTGGAACATCGTCCCTTCAGTGGGGACTGGCCAGCCAGTGGTCTGGCGGCTGGATCCTTTGGACCAGCTTGTATCCGGTGACACAGGGATGTGGAGCAGCTCTCCAGTGGTGGACCGTTCCAGATCATTTGCAGGAGGGCATCCCGTTCGTCCGCCGAGCCGGCGGTCTCTCTGTCGACCGATGCCTCTCTGATGGGTTGGGGTGCCCATCTGGGGAACACCGGGCTCATGGCCTCTGGTCCCAGCGGGAGTCGATGCCACATCAACCTGCTGGAGCTCGGCGGTCCGCCTAGCTCTCACCGCCTTTGCTCCGTTCCTCCGGGGTCAAGTGGTCCGAGTCAGGCGGACAATACCCGACCATGTACTATCTAAACCGCCAGGCGGGGCCGCTCCATGCTTCTATGCAAGAAGCTCTCCGCATTTGGTCACTCGTGCGCAGCCTGGGGCGGATCTCCTAGCCATTCACGTGGCAGGGGCCTCCAACACCCTGGCCGATGCCCTGGGCCGGATAGGGGCTGCATCCACAGTGGTCTCTCCTGCGGAGGTAGTACAGCATCTGTTCTCCCATTGGGGCACACCTCAGGTGGACCTGTTTGCCTCAGGAGACAGCGAGCTGAGTCTGTTCCATGCCGCCCCCTCAGCAGAGCTCGCTGCAGGGGATGCCTTCTCGAGGCAGTGGACCCCGGGCCTCTTTCGCCTTTCCCATTTCCCTTGATCCACAAGGTGCTTCTCAAAGCGAGGAGGGACAAGGCGCAGGTGATTCTGATAGCCCCAGACTGGCCTCGCAGAGTTCTGGTACCAGATCTCCTCAGTCTCAGCTCCAGGACTCCCGGGCAGCTTCCAGCTCGCCCGGACCTGCTCTCAGTCAATCAGGGAAGGTGTTCCATCCGGACCTTCAATCCCTGCACCTGATGGCCTGGTTCCTGAGCGGCTAGAGTTCCAGGCCTTGGGTCTTTCCGCGAGGTCCTCAATGTAGTTGAGGCGTCCCGTAAGAGTCGACCAGAAAATGCTATGCCTTCAAATGGAAAAGGTTTTCCATTTGGTGTCAGAACAAGGGCTTGGACCCTTCCTCCTGTTCCTTGGCAAGCATCTTGGACTATTTATGGTCCCTTTCTAGTCAAGGGCTTGGGTCGGCGACCCAAGGGTGCACCTGGCAGCCATCTCTGCTTACCGGGCGCGGGCCGGGAAGCAGTCGGTGGCGCAGGAGAAGGTGGTCTGGCGCTTTTCAAAGGCCTTGATCACATTCCCTCCAGTGTGGAACCCCCACCTCCGTGGGATCTACTGCTGGTACTGGCAAAGCTCATGGGCAAGCCATTCGAACCTATGCAAGGTGTGCTCTCTCTCACCTGTCGTGGAAGACCGCCTTCTTGGTGGCTATCCGTCAGCCAGAAGGATGGGAGAGCTCCAGGCGCTTTCCATCAGAGTCTCCTTACCTGGTCTTCCACAGGGACAAGGTTGTCCTGCGCCCCCACCCGAAATTCCTTCCGAAGGTGGTGTCGGAGTTTCACCTTAACCAGGTGTTGACTCTGCCGGTGTTCTACCCCAATCACACCTCGGAGGCCGAATATAGGCTCCATACTCTGGACCCTAGAAGAGCGCTCGCTTATTATAAGGAGCGGACGGCTGAAGTTCTGGGAGAGGTTCGCCAGCTGTTTGTCACCTACGCTGAAGCCGCACCTGGCAGACCTGCAGCCAAGCGGACGATAAGCAGGTGGGTAACCTCCTGCATAGATCTCTGCTATAAGTTGGCGGGCATGGAGCCTCCCAGAGGATAAGAGCTCATTCTACCGCCATACTGCTGCTAGCAGTGGCTGCTTCCAGGGCGTCCCTATCCAGGAAATCTGCAGGGCTGCTACCTGGAAGTCAGCAAACACCTTCATTACCCACTACCACATCGACCTTGAGTCACGCGGGATGCTGGTTTGGGGCCTCGGTTCTCAGTCTCTCTTTCCCAAGTAAGTATTGGGGTGTGCGTCTTGCCTCCCTCCTCGGAGAACTGCTAGGAGTCTGCCAATGAGTGTGGATGAACAACATATCCATGTCCCTAGAAATACAGGTTACTCACCTGTAACAGGAGTTCTAGGAATGGTATATGTTGTTCATCTATGATCTCGACCTCCCGGCGGACGCACAACCTGAGCTTCCAGCGGCCAGATCTGGTGTCATGGGCAGAGCCGAGGTTACCACCGGGTGGGTGGGAGGAGCCAGCTTGAAGACCTTCCGGCAAGATTTAAGCGGCAAGGATACCTGCCAATGAGTGTGGATGAACAACATATACCATTCCTAGAACTCCTGTTACGGGTGAGTAGCCTGTATTTACTCACCTGTAGCTTGAAGGTTCCCAAGATAATGTTTCATCCTGACCACCTGACCTCCCGGCTTCGACGCACAACCTGGCTTCCAGCGGGCCAGATCTGGTGTCATGGGGCAGAGCCGAGAGTTTTACCACCCGGGTGGGTGGGAGGAGCCAGCTTGAAGACCTTCCGGCAAGATTTAAAGCGGCAAGGAACCTGCCAATAAGTGTGGATGAAAAACATATACCATTCCTAGAACTCCCGTTACAGGTGAGTAACCTGTATTTACTGAAGCACTGAAAAGAGGGGATGTTACTATTGCCTGGTCAGGCTCGTGGTATTTAAAGTCAGGATTTTGTTAATTGAGCTAATCTGAGTAGCATTGTGCGTTCTGTTGACCATTGTTGTCATGCTTGTCATCCGCAGGTATCCTTGCCTTCTTCTTCTTCACCCATCGAATAAAAATTATTCAGGACACTGCACCTCCTCTGAATTATTACTGGGTTCCAATTTTGGTAAGATCTACATTACAAAAAAAATGTTTATTTTTCCATTTCAGGAGATCGATGATAATATCTGTAAGGAGGTACTGCTGGTCCAGTCCGGGGGCTGCAGTAAGTTGTATTTCAACAGGAAAGACCTGGGTTCTGACTTGAGATGGGATGTGGGGGCACCTGCACTGCACAGAGGTCAAGTATACCCACAGAGGTGGTGCGCCTGATCTTTTGGCATGAGGGTGTGCCCACCACTCCTGACAGAATGGTACTCTGTACTGTCCAAATGAAGGAGTATTTAATTGGTTGCAAAGGCCTGCCCTTCTGTCTGGTGTATGGTGCAGCCATAGCAGTTGCTTAGATAGGGTAAGGGGACCAAAGGGAGAAGCCCCACTTCAGTAAAGAGATGGAGGTGAAGCTGTGGATAACTGTTGACAGCTGGGGGAGCCCTGGTTTGGATGAAGCTTAGCAGGGCTGCCTTTAGACTTTAAAAGTGATATACAAGCCTGAAAATATGTGTTCTGTGGCAGTACTGTCACCAGGCATGTCCCGCAGGATGGTCCCAACATTAAGCCAGGGCTCTTAAGTTCTGTAATTTAGTGTATGTGGGGTGTGTAATTGTGCGTGCTTGCAGACAGCCCTGAAGGTTAGTGAGGTGTGTGCAGAAAAGGAAGAAAAAAGGAAAGTGATGGGTTTGTAGGATCTGTAGTGCACAGAATGGACGAGTGTGAACACTCATCTGTAAAGGACTGCCTGCATCATATACACTGAAGCATAGAAACAGAGAATTTGTCAGCAGAAAAGGACAACATGGCCCACCCAGTCTGCCAAGATCCCTGCCTATCAGAAAAACAGTCTCTGTACACCACAAGGACACAAATAAAAAAAACTCTCCAAATAAAAGAAGTTGAAAATATAACAATTTTACTTGCAAACTTCTGAAAAGAGCAGCAACAGATGAGTACATAGATGCTAAGTGCAGACACAGAAGGGAGGATACACTGCATTGTCTCTGAGCACCCATCACTCTGTGCGGCTCTATTCAGCTGTTCTCAGATCCCTGCCTAGTCCATCTCTGCAGACCCTAACTAGTCTCTGGCGATCTTCCCTCCTCCCTGCCTGTTTACTAATATTCCTTGATTTCTGTCCCACACATGCTTGAAGCCCATTACTGTTTTCACCTCCACCACTTCTGCTGGCACTCTGTTCCAGGCATCTGCAACTCTTTCACTGAAGTGGTACTTCCTCACATTCTTCTTAAACTCCCCCCAGCTTCATCACATGTCCTCTGGTCCTGGTGCTCTTCCTCATTTGAAAACTACTCCATGCCTGCACCATGCTCACCACTGAGGTACTTGCAGGTCTCTATCATGCCCCCTCTCACTCTCCACTCTTCCAGGGTGTACGTGTTGAGATCCCTCAGTCTCTCCTTGTAGGGCTTTTGATGCAACCCTTGCACCAGTTTACTTGCCCTCTTCAGGACTGCCTCCACCCTATGTCCTTTGTGAGATGAGGCCTCCAGAACTGGACACAGTACTCCAGGTGGGAGTCTCATCAGTGAGTGACACCACCTCTCTCTTCCTACTGGAGATACCTCTCCCCTGTGCATACCAGCATCCTGCTGGTCCTACCCACTACTTTGTCACACTGCCCTGCAACTGTGATGTCATCAGATATGATAACCCCCAAGGTCCTTTTCCTGCTTAATGACTGTCAGTACCACCCCCAACCCATGCACAGCTCCTGGGCTTGTATGCCCTAGGTGGATGATTTTGCACTTTTGGGCATTGAACCCCAACTGCCATGCCCTTGACATCTCCTCCAGTTTCCCAAGATCCCTATGCATTTCTCCACCCCCTCAATTACAGATTTTGGTGTCCTCTGCAAAAAGGCATACCTTTCCCCTTCTAGTTCTTCTGTAACGTCACTTATGAGGACATTGAAGAGGGCCAATACCAGTACTGAGACCTGCAGCACCCTGCTGGTCACTCTCCCACCATTAGAGTAAGTGCCATTACCACCACCCTGTCTCATATTCGTCAACCAGTTTCTAACCCATTTCAACACTTTGGATCCGGTTGTGTGGCGCAGTGTCAAAGGCCTTGCTAAAGTCCGAATAGGCTATATCCACTGCCCTCCACGGATGTATTTCTGTGATCACCCAGTTGAAGAAATCTGAGTCAACTGGCATGACCCGCCCCCAACCATGAATTCATGCTGTCTGTGGTCTTGCAGCCCACTGGATTCAAGATACTCGACCAACATTTCCTTTAACAGGATTTCCATCAATTTCCCTGCCACTGATGTGGGACTGACTGGCTAATAGTTGCTAGCCGCCTCCCTGCTCCCACCCTTATGTGGAGGAACCATGTTTGCTCTCCTCCAGTCCTTCGGAACCATGCCCGATTCCAAGCTGTTGAATAAGGCCATCAGTGGGGCATTTAGCACCTCCTTGAGTTCCTTTAATACCCTCGGGTGTATCCAGTCTGGTCCCGTAGCCTTGTTCACTTTCAGAGCTGCAAGTCTCTTCAAGACTCTTTCCTCTGAAAATGGACTTGTCTGCCCCCCCCCCACACTTTCTTCCTGCTGCTCCCAGGTTGCCCATCCTCCTCCCTCCACTGTTATGACTCAGCAGAGTACCTGTTCAGAATGTCTGCTTTCTTGGTCCTCTTCTACTTACCCCCCCCCCTCCTTATCCTTACTATCCTCCCTTGCCTTCCTCTTCTTGCTTATTTAACTGAGAAAGATCTTATGCCCTGTAGCTACCCCTTGGCTATCCTTTCTTCTGCGTCTTTGCTAACCCTCATGCCTTTCCTGCTTCCCACTGTTTTACTTGGTACACCTCCATGTCTTTCTACTTCTACGTTTCCTTATACAGTACCTTCTGAATGCCAGCCTTTTTTCATTTACCAATTTGGCCACTTCCCAAAAGACCGTAACAGTATCTTCTTCCTTCTGCTTTTTGCTCATTTCCCTCACACTGAGGCTGGTTGCCTTAATTACGCCCTCCCTTATTTTTCCCTACTGTACCTCTGCCCCTTCCTTGCAGCTCCTCTCCTACAAGGCAATTTTTCTCTCCTACAAGGCAGTTTCTGAGGCAGTCTCCCATTTCTTTAAAATCCGTCCTCCTAAAGTTCATCACTCTCATCCTGATGTGGATTTCCACTGTTCCCACCTTAATGCTCACACTGTACAGTGTTCACTGGTACCTAGGGAACTGCCCACTGACGTCTGCAATGCCGTCCCTGTTTGTAAGCATCGTGTTCAACACTGCCCTATCTCAGCTGGGTTCAACAACTAGCTGCCTGAGAAAAGCCCCTTGTAGGGAGACACAGATGGCCCTGCTCCTTGCTGAAACTGCAGATTGAAGGCTCCAATCCACATCTGGCAGATAAGCCACCACCTAGAATCACCTCACCCTTGCTGGCCATCTTGATGACGGCTTCCTCAAGTGTCTTATCCAACTCCTCTCCCTGTGCTGAAGACCTGTATACTACCCTTGTAGGGCTAGCAGCTCCAGCACCTGTCTCCAGGATGATCCACTGCACCTCCAGCCCTTAATTTTCCTCCTGGTGCCCCTACACTCTCCTGGCCTTGATTTCCTAATTTAAATAAAGTGCAACCCCTCCTCACTTCCCTGTCTCTCTCGAACTGAGAGTGCCCAGTATGGCCATGTCCCAGTCATGGCTATCACACCACAACTCTGTTATGGCCACCAAATCCAAGCTAGCCTCTGCCATGACAGCCTGCAGGTCCAGAATTGTATTTCCCAAACTCCTTGCATTGAACACATGACTCTCCATACCTTTCTTCCTCCCTGCCTGGTTCACCCCCGCCTACCTGTGTTGTTCCCTGCCGCTCCACCTGACCCATCTCTTCCATTGTTGCCTTCTCTGTTACCTGTCTCTTTTACTCCTTTTCTTCATGCGTCCCAGATTTATACCCCCTTGTCCTCTGCCTTGTCCATGCCCCTGTCTTCTTTTGCCCCTGCCCTGGAGAGTTTACTTCCTCAGGCCCTCCCTCCCTCCTTGCTGCTTCATCATCTGGTGGGCAGTTGTTGCGTCCCTTAGTTCTACAGCCTCCCCACTGGCCAGTTTAAATGCTCATCCAAGTAGCATTTAAACCTCCCACTAATGATTGGTTCTCCTTCTGGAAGGATGCTGGACCATCTCTCCTATAGATGCCCATATCTTTCAAGGTTGTCCCCAAGTCCTCAGTGTAGTTGAAGCCCTCCTCCATGCACCATGTCTTCAACCAGTTGTTAAAAGCCCTGGTGTGGAGTGTCCTTTCCTCTCCCTGGCCCCATACAGTTAACAAGTCAGCAAAAGCCACTGTGTGCCACCTGCTTGAGGCCCCCCAGCTCCAAGAAATTTCTGTGCACTACCCCACCCTGTCTCCTGCCAGGTCCTTTGTCTCGCGGGGACATCTAGTTCCCTCCCATCTACTGCCACCCGAATGATCCTCTGGATCCATCAGTGTGTCATCACGCTAGTACCACAGCACTATCCCTTCGTTAAGAAGTCACTGTGGGGGCACAGTGTATTGGCAGTGGGTTTAAGGAGCATTTCGCCTCTAGGTCACTGGTTCAAATCCAGCACGGGCTGAAAGCCATTATCACCGGAGGTCTGTTCTGTGGCCTCTGTGAAATGGGCTGTGGTGCTCTCAGTCCAGTTCCCAGTGGGCAGGTGGCCACATCATGAAAACTACCAACACAGTTGGCACCCTTGTTGGCAGTCTCAAGTGAGAGGCCAAGGACTGAATGGGCATGGAGTCTGAACTACTCTGTAACCGACATGGTGGTCCTTCCAGGGCAGAGTTGAGGCACATTGGCGGGGGCAGTGTGAGAGAAGCTTGCACTTTGATTGCCAGTGTAGTACCTGTCATGTAGACAAATGGAGGACTTCGGGTTCCAGTGCTGTTAGTCTAGCACTTTTCACAAGCACTAAATTCATACACCACAAAAAAAAAAAAAAGCTGCTGCTACGGATATTGATGTACCATCATAGCACCTGTTAAAGGAATGCAGAGGCTACATGTCACATAAAAACAAATTTTAACTAAGAATTCTAGTATTTGTTATGTCAGCAGATGTTCAAGGTGACAAACAAGCATTTCTGTTTAAATCATCTTGCTTTTCTTGTTTTCCTTACTACCTGTTGAACTCTGTGCAAATGATAATGTACTACTGATACTTACTTAGCCATGTCTCCATTATAGACGGTGGTTTTAGGTTCATATCTCATCGCGCATGGATTCTTCAGCATTTACGGAATGTGTGTGGACACACTCTTTTTGTGCTTCTGTAAGTATCCTTCACTCTGGGGCACATTTTTTTTTAGCATGGGCTCTAAGCAAGTTTCTGTTTGCAGCTTCATCTTGAGAGGCTTTATTTAGTTTTTGTTATTTTGTTTTTGTTGACCAGTTAAGTGCACTAGACAAGCAAATGCCTACTCTAGGGACGTGGATATGTTGCTCATCCACACTTCTTGGCATTGACCCTTTCCCCTTTAAATCTGCCGGAAGGTCTTCAAGCTGGCTCCTCCCACCCAGCCGGGTGGTATAACCCTCGGCTCTGCCCCATGATGCCAGATCTTCCTTTCCGCTTGAAGATTCAGGTTGCCTCCATCATGCTCTCGCATTCTGTAGGCCCAGGCTTCTCAACCTTCAGTTATTCCGAAAATTAAACTTAACTCACGTTAGCGACTTTTGCTTCTCGATTTATGGAAGACAAGTCTTTCCCTGGATTTCTCCAGTGCCTGCGCAGCCAGAAGATGTCGCTTATGGACCCACACACCGTGAGCGTCTACTGTCTTGGTATCGGCCATGACCTGCGAGTTCTGCCTCGCTTTTCAGCTTAACGTCCTCGATGACCGTCTTGTACACTTTAAATTGGGCAGGCTGAAAAATGGAACCCGCCAGTGAAATCTGAGGAGGCCTAGTGGGCTGTTTCCGCGGCTGCAGGATCAGCCAAGCAGTTGGATCGTATGTAGGCCTTTGAGGAGGAAGCAGCTTACTCCACGAAATCTTCCTCTCGGGGCTTCTTTGTTCCACTCAACCTGGGCTCCACTTTCTTGGGTTCCTTCTGAGAGTTGTGCCACTGTCTCCCAACTAAGGGTGAGAGTCCTGCGGGCACACACTCCTCTCGGTCCTGTAAGCGGGAGAAGGATCCGGGGCCATCTTTGTCTCGACAGAGACTCTCTTGGGATCAAGAGAGATCTCGGTCCCAGGAGCCGGCCATTTCAACCTCAGTCGAAATTGCCTCTTTGGCCACTGGCTCCTCAGCTTTGCTGTCGGGCCAGTCGACCGAACTTTCAATCAACAAAGTTGAGATTGTTCTTGACCCGATCAACCCTTTGTCGACGACTCCATTCGCCAACTCCCTCAGTCGGACTCTGGCCCTTTCCTTCCCTGACAAGGAGACCCAGCCCGCTGGGAAACCCACAGAGGAAGTGGTCCCTTACCCTTAGAAGTCTCGGTTTACCGGCATCTCCTGAGCGAGAGAGTCTGCCTGGCCGATCGTGATTGAGGTCTTGGACCCCCTCGATCAACAGGCCAAGGAAGGCACACAAGCACGCCAAAAAGGGCGATGCTATCGGTCATTCTCATCCTCCTCAGATGAGGAGAGGCTTCAATGTAAACTTGGACGCTACGGGGACCTCATGTGGCAGCAGCTGATTTTGTCCGGGCATAAGCCGACCCTGGCTCCTACCCCAGCCATTACTTGGCTTTCGCCTCCCAGGCCGAAGCAGACTCCCCAGGAACTGATATAATCAGTTCCCCTGCCTGCGGAGCTGAGAAAATCCTCTTCCAGTTCGGCCTAAACTGAATACCTGAATTGGTGGAGAGACCAATCAAACAGGTATTTCTGCTCAGTCTTTACTGAGGAAGAGGAGGGTAATGGGTCTGAATGGAGTACAAGGGGTGAGAATGGTGCAGAAATGGACACAAGTCCCTTTACACGAGAAAGGGTCCTGAAGGAACTGGAAGTAATAAGAGTTGATAAAGCAGTGGGGCCAGATGGAGTGCACCCCAGGATCCTTAAAGAACTAAGAGAGGTGGTGGCTGAACATCTTGCTATACTGTTTAGCCGATCACTAGAAACAGGGGAGGTACCCAAAGACTGGAGGATAGCAGATGTAGTCCCCTTATACAAAAGTGGGAACGAAGAGGAAGCCGGGAACTACAGACCAGTCAGCCTCACCTCGGTAGTGGGGAAGATCATGGAAGCACTACTGAAGGAGAGATTGGTGAAACATCTGGTTGTCAATGGACTACAGGACCCAAGGCAGCATGGTTTCACCAGTGGAAGGTCATGTCAGACCAACCTCATTGAATTTTTTGACTGGGTGACTAGGGAGGTGGATCAGAGGAGGGCAGTGGACATGGCCTATCTGGACTTCAGCAAGGCCTTTGACACTGTGCCACATAGAAGACTATTGCACAAACTGGGGAATATGGGTGTGGGCAGGACAGTAGTGCAGTGGGTAGGTAACTGGCTGGGCAGCAGGACACAGAGGGTGGTGGTAAATGGCTGTCACTCCACAGAGGGAAGAGTGACCAGTGGGTACCACAGGGATCAGTGCTGGGACGGTACTATTCAAGTATCTTCATCAGTGACATTGCGTAGGACCTAGAAGGCAGAATTTCACTGTTCGCTGATGACACAAAGCTCTGTAACAGAGCAGACACACCAGAGGGTGTAGACAGAATGAGAAGGACCTGCAGAAACTTGAAGAATGGTCAGGGGTTTGGCAGTTGAAATTCAATGCAAGGAAGTGCAAGATAATGCATATGGGGCACAAAACCCTGGCACAATATATCAGTTGGGGGTGAGGATATAGCATGCACCAAGCAGGAAAGGGATCTTGGAGTTATCATCTCTGATGACCTCAAGGCAGGAAACAGTGTGACAAGGCAGCAGGTAAAGCAAATAGGATGCTGGGATGCATAGGCAGGGCATCACCAGCAGGAAAAGGAGGTCATAATTCCACTATACAAGACACTAGTGAGGCCGCACCTGGGGTACACTGTGCAGTTCTGGAGACCTTACCTACATAAGGACATAGACAGGGTAGAGAAGGTTCAGAGGAGGGCAACAAAGATGGTGCATGGATTGCATCACAAGTCCTATGAGGACAGGTTGAAGGCACTGAACATGTACTCCCTGGAGAGAGAGGGAGAGAGGGGATATGATAGAGACATACAAGTATCTTACAGGGAGGAACAGGGTGCAGGAATCACTATTTTAGCGAAAAGATGTTCCAGGACTAGAGGGCATGGGATGAAGTTGGAGGGAGGGCGATTCAGAGAAGCGTGAGGAAGAATTTCTTCACAGAGCGGGTGGTGGACAAGTGGAACACCCTGCCAGAGGAAGTGGTGGGAGCTGAAACAATCACGGGATTTAAGAATGCATGGGATAGACATAAAGGAATTCTGGAGGTCAGGGGTAAGGGGCAACAGACTTCCTGGAAAACATAAACTGAACTTACAAACTTAAATGGGCAGACTGGGTGGGCCATAGGCCCTTATCTGCCGACACTGTCTATGTATCTATGTATTTCTGGTCGAACCACCACCTAAGCAGCCCGTAGGAGGGGCTCCTTCCAAGGAAGCTTGGTCAGACACTGGGCTTCGCCTGATGTCTTTCGGTCACTCTCACCCCCGACCGCCCTAGGCGAGTCGAGGGTGATCTGGGCAGTCGACTGCTGTATCTGGATATTTCGGATTCGGATGACACTGGCCTCCATTCACATCCACGGGATGATGAGTCGGCTGGTGATTTTGCGACAGAGGAAGGCCCTTTGTCCTTTTAGAGCATTCTCCACCTTATCTCTGAGTCCACAGGGATGCCCCTGGAACCTAGCCAGAAAAAGGCGGAATACCCTCTCACTGATATCCTCAACAAAGGGGATACCGCAATGGAAGCCTTTCCTGTGGCCGAAGCCATCGCTGGCCTGGCCCTTGAACTTTGGCAGCACCCTGCCTCCTGTCCAGTTCCGACTGCTCAGATGGCCTGCAAGTATGCAATGCCCATGGGGTCCCTAGTGGGGTTCACAGAGCACCCTTTGGCCAAGAGCCTTGTGACTGCCTCTGTGTTCAGAGGTACGGGCAGTTTTGCTGATACTGACAGACCTCTGGAGAAGGAGTCCAAGAAATTGGATCACTTGGCCCAGAAGGTCTGTGCGGCCTCTTCCCTAGGCTCCATCTGGCAAGCTCGACCATCATTATGGCACACTTCTCCCATGCCCTTTTGGGGTGCTTGGACGAAGTCCTCCCACACCTTCCCGTGGACTTGCAGACCACGGTCAAGCAGGTTTGAGACCAAGGCCGTGCCATTGCTAAGCAGCAGCTCCAGATGGCCCTGGACATTGGGGATTCATGTGCCCGTTCTTTGGCAGCCACAGTTGCCTCCCGCTGCAGGGCTTGGCTGAAGCTGTCCTCCTTCCCGGTGGATACCCAGCACAAACTGGCTGATGTGCATTTCCTGGACACCGATCTCTTTGGTCCAAGTGTGGCAGGTCACCTTCAGCGCATTGAGCAGTCCAATGCCACTTTGGACGCCACTTCTGCTTAGGGTTCTTCTGGTTCCAAGAAGCAGCAGAAGAAGAAGCAGCCTTTTCAGCACTCTTCCCATGTGGCTCAGCAGCAGCAGTCCTCCTTTCAGGGAGGTCGGCAGCAGGCTCAGGCTTGGCGCCCCTGCCCCAAGCCCGGACCTTCCCAGGCCCGTAAAGGAGGTCAGAGTTCAGGCCCTGGACCCTCTTCCTCCAAGCATGCCCAGTGACGGGATAGGGGTTGCCACCCCTATTCCCATCACGCCAGCACTGGGTCTTCCCATGGGGATCTGGCTCCGCCACTACCTTTCCACCTGGTCCGCTGTTACCACGGACAGGTGGGTCTTAGAAGTGGTCAACCAAGGTCTGCCTCTGGAATTCGAACAGTACCCTCCAAGCCGAGCCCGCGCCCCACGGGAGTAGAAAGTTTCCGCCCACACTCAGTCAGCTCTTTAAGACAAAATTGCTCGGCTCCTCCTCAAGGAGGCAGTAGCTCGACTGGCAGATTCTCCACCAGACCCAGAGTTCGTATCCAGTTACTTCCTGGTTCTGAAGCGGACGGGGGTCTGGCGCCCCATTCTAGATCTGCACGACCTAAATCAGTATCTCGGGTCACGCACCTTCCAGATGGTAACTGTGTCCCAGATCATACCACCCCTGGAGCAAAACATGTGGTTCTGCTTACTTGATCTCCAGGACGTGTTCTTTCACGTCCCAATCCGTCCATCCCACCAGCGATTTCTCCACTTCAGGGCAGAGGGAACCCTATACTAGTTTCAAGCCATGCCATTCAGGCTGTCTTTGGCCCCATGGGTCTTCACCAACTGTATTGCAGTGGTGGCAGCCCATCTCGGGCATCGGGAGGGGCGGGTCAGAATATACTCCTACCTCGACGACTGGCTCTTAGCAGGTTTCACCCAACAGGAAGTGGAGAGGTCCAGGCACCTGGTCCTCCAGACCTGCTCCCAACTCGGCTTCCTGATCAACGAGGCTAAGTCTGAACTCGTGCCTTCTCAGGTGATGTTTCATCGGGGCAGAGCTCGACTATCGCCGAGCAAGAGCCCGGCGGATGGGGCAGAGGTTCTCTTCTCCTGTGCTCAGTCATTTCTGGTTGGGCAATTGTGCCCTACCCGGGTCTTTCTAGGCCTTCTGGGTTACATGGCAGCCTCCACCTTCGTGGTCCATTGGGCCCAGTGGCATATGTACCCCCTTCAGTGGGAGCTGGCCGCCCAGGGGACTCAGCACCTAAGTAATTTCGACCAGCTGATCACTGTGACTCAGAAGATGTGGGACACTCTCCAGTAGTGGGCTGTCCTAGACTGGTTGCAGGAAGGGACCCCGTTTTTTCACCTCGAGCCGACAGTCATCCTCACGACTGATGCCTCTGTCATGGACTGGGGAGCCCACATTGGGGACAACAGGACCCATGGGTTCTGGACCCCCAAGGAGTCCCATTACCACATCAACCTGGTGGAGCTCAGAGTGATCAGACTGGTGCTGTCAGTGTTCGCTCCTCAACTCCAGGGTCAAGTGGTTCAAGTCCAGATGGACAACACCATGACCATATACTACCTCAACAAGCTGGGCAGCACGCACCCCCAGCTGCTGTGCAGGGAAGTGCTCCACATCCAGACACTCATGAGCCGAATGGAGGTGGATCTCCTAGCCATCCATGTGGCAGGAGCCTTGAATCAACTGGCGGATGCTCTCAGACGCATAGGCGAGACATCTCACAAATGGTCTCTCTGTCCAGAGGTAGCTCGCAGCCTGTTCTCCCACTGGGGCGAACCGATGGTGGACCTGTTTTCCTTCAGGGAAAACACCAAGCTGAGGTTGTTTCATGCCCCCCAGCAGGGCTCGCTGCAGGGGGATGCCTTCTTGAGGCCGTGGACCGCAGGCCTCTTCTACGTCTTCCCTCCATTTTCCTCGATCCACAGGGTGCTTCTCAAGGTAAGGAGGGACAAGACGCAGGTGATCCTGGTAGCCCCAGACTGGCCCCGCCAGTTCTGGTATCCAGATCTCCTCAGCCTCAGCAGCAGGTTCCCAAGGCGGCTTCCAGTATGCCCGGTCCTGATCTCAGTTAATCAGGGGAAGATTCTCCACCTGGACCTTCAGTAGGATGTACTCACGGTTGTAGAAGCATCCAGGAAGGAGTCGACCAGGAAGTGTTATGCCTTCAGGTGGAAAAGATGTTCCATTTGGTGTCAGTGCAAGGGCCTAGACCCTCTGTTCTGCCCAGTGGCTAACATTCTAGACTACCTTTGGTCACTCTCCAAAGGGATTCTTCGGTCATCGACCCTTAGGGTGCACCTGGCAGCCATCTCTGCTTACCAGGAGCGGGCTGGTCAGCAGATGGCGCAAGAGACAGTGGTTGGACGCTTTTTCAAAGGCCTGGATCACATATCCCCTCCGATGCGTGAACCTCCACCTCCATGGGATCTACTGCTGGTCTTGGCACAGCTCATAGGCAAGCCATTCGAACCAATGCAAAGAGTGAGTTGTCGCACTTGTTGTGGTAGATGGCCTTCCTGGTGGCTGTCATGTCTGACAGAAGGATAGGGGAGCTCCAGGCACTCTCGGTGGACTCCCCTTATCTGGTCTTCCACAGGGACAAGATTGTCCTGCACCCCAACCCGAAATTCCTTCAGAAGGTGGTGTCAGAGTTCCACCTTAACCAGGTGTTGACTCTGCCCGGTGTACTATCCCAGTTACACTTCGGAGGCCGAGTACAGGCTCCATATTTTGGACCTGAGACAAGCTCTCTCCTATTATAAGGAGAAGACGGCGGAAATTTGGGGAGAGGTTCGCCAGCCATTTATCACCTATGCGGAAGCTGCTTCTGGCAGACCTGCAGCAAAGTGGATGATCGCAAGATGGATTACATCTTGCATAAGTCTGTGCAACGAGTCCACGGGCAAGGAGCCTCCCAGAGGAATAAGAGCTTTCATTCCACCCGCCATACCGCTGCATCGGTGGCTGCTTCCAGGGACATCCCCATACAGGAACTCTGTCTGGCTGCTACCTGGAAGTCAGCAAACACCTTCACCACCCATTACCACATTGGCCTTGAGTCACACCGGGATGCTGGTTTTGGGGTCTCTGTTCTCCAACCTCTGTTCCCCAAGTAAGTATTCAGGGAGTGTGCGCCTTGTCTACCTCCTCCCGGAGAACTGCTAGGATTCTGCCAAGAATTGTGGATAAACAACATATTCACATCCCTAGAAAAACAGGTTACTCACCTGTAACAGTAGTTCTAGGAGTGGTATATGTTGTTTATCCACACAGACCCACCCGACCTCCCCCGGCTGTGACACACACACCTGGCTTCCAGCGGGCTAAGATCTGGCATCATGGGGCAGAGCTGAGGGCTATACCACCCAGGTGGGTGGGAGGAGCCAGCTTGAAGACCTTCTGGCAGATTTAAAGGAGAAAGGGACAATGCCAAGAAGTGTGGATGAACAACATATACCACTCCTAGAATTATTGTTACAGGTGAGTAACCTGTTTTTTTTTTCCTTTTCGGGCACGACCAGAGAGATTACAAACATAAAATGCAATAACAAAGAAAGATACAAAGCAGTGACAATACAGGCAAGTCGGTGTACAATACAGCTTAAATGGAAAAACAGCAGACAAAACATTAAACAAAATCTGTAAAAAGCTTTTATAAATCCCAGGGGACCGGGGAGAAATAAGCTATAAAGCCGTGATCTATCTGTGCTGTCATGCTTAATCAGGCAGAAAAAGACACAAAAGCAGGTAAGTGTACTAGACACGTGAATGCCTGCTTTACAGTACAGGCAATACAGAATATTATAAAATGGGTCATGAAATTCCTGTAACCTCATTGGTCAAAACATGTCACATGACATGGTGAGTAACTCCAGCAACAGCCAGCTGGTAAAGATCCTGTTGATCAAATGTTTACTTTCCTTTAACCTTGTTTATTTTTATACAGATTCATTTTATAATACTTCAGGTTATGTGAAGTATTGGGATTTACCCACTTCTTGTGTGGTTAAAGTCACTTGGCTGCATCTTGTGACACACCATGTAGGGTGTGGGTACATCCCACAACACAGTCGCACACCCTGTCGTGTGTTATTGCTTCAGTGCCAGCCAGATGGTGGAGGAGATGTGAAGCGGGTATGGTGCTGGAAAAGGTAGTGATGGAAAATAGAAAGGGAAAGGGGAACTTGTTTAACCAGGAAAGGCACACTAAGCCAAAGCTTGTTTCCAGGTGCGACCTGGGAGCACAAGGAAGTTAAGTGACTTGCTCAGGGTCACCCAGTATGCAAGTGGGGTTTGTGGGATTCAAACCCAGGTCTCTGATTTCTAGCTCAGTGCCCTAAACCACAGCGCTATACTGCTTCCTCCAGGTGATGGAAAGTGATGATGGGGAAGGTGATGGTAGTGGTGATGGAAATAAGTGTCTGTGATGAAGATGGTGGCAAGGGGGCGGAGCTTGTGCCTGACGTCCCATCCACTCATTCTTAAATTCTTCATGCAACAGAACTCTCCCCCCAACCCCAAATCCAGTATCATCCTTGTGATGACTTTTGACTCAGGTCTATAATGCTCCCTAAATTCACAGTTCTTATATTTTTCCAACTGGCTGTCCCTCCTTGCTCTTGAAATAATAGGATTGGCAAAGGACACCAGAAGGAAGGAGTGGTGTGACTGGACTTGTCTACTGAGACTAAAGAAGTAGAACTCTTCTACTGGCACCTTTAATTTAGGGTATAAAAGCAAGCAAAAAAAAATTTAGTGTGTTTGTCTTAGTTAGCTAAAGTGGTTATCTGAACAGTTATCTAGATGTAAATCTCAGGTGGCTGAAGGGGCTTGATTGCTGTGCAGTTTAAATTACTTGTAGAAAGATCTAGTAAGTGGGGGAAGGGCTTAGGAAGAAGGAAACTAGATTTAAACACTGCCTTAGAAAGATTCTGTCAGAGGCTTGGCAGAGGACACCAGAAGGAAGGAGTGCTGTGTGACTGGACTTCTCTACTGGGACTAAAGAAGTAGAACTCTGTTACTCTGTACACTCTTCTAAAAAACTATGTTGCCCACCTTCCCTCCCCCCTCCCACCGAAAGCTAGTTCTACTTTTATAGGCACAGGATTTGACTGACAACAGGAACTTCCTGTTTGGGAGCAGGAAGTGAGTGATCACAGAGCCACCAAAGATGCACCGTCCTAGAAGGGCAAGAGTAGCTCTCTGGCCCCCTCTAGCTGCTGGAGGCCTGCCTCTAAGCAAGTAAGGGGTCTACTGAGAAATATAGGATCTTCTTGTCTCAGAACAGGACAATCAGGAGCTTAAAGGGCACACAGGCAGAAAGTAAGTAGAGAAGGAAAAAAACAAACAGAGGAAAGAGTAAGGATTCCAAACAATAGTGAAGGGGCCAGAAATAAGACATGATGGGAGTGGTGCAGTGCAGTGGTTGTGGAGCAGCAGTCTTCCAGGAGACGTTCTGGAGGATGCGGTGTTGTCCCATCTGCAGGTACCTCTCTGGGCTGAGAAGGGAGGTTGCCCATCTCCAGGCTGAGTTGGCCAGGATTTGTGGGACCTCCTCTTCCATCCAGGGATGACCAGGGCCACTGTCATTGCCTCAGAGGTTGCCAAGAAAGAGGAACGGCTGGACCACAGTGGGCTCAGGGAGGGTGAGGGCGGTGGAACAGAGGCGCATCCCTCCAGTTGTACCTCTTCACAATTCCTATGCCATTCTGGCAAAGTGTGGCTCCTCTAAGGAGGCACCCACAGTGGAGACCAAGGAGGATGCTGGGAACCTCCACAAAGGAGACCCACGGGGGGGGTGGCATGGGACCCCACAGGGGAAGGAAACAGCTCCTGGTGGGGGACTGCATTGTTAGGAAGGTAGAACTGGGGGAGGAAGGGGAGGGGGGGGTAAGGTGCCTGCCTGGCGCCATAGAGCAGTGCAGGAAGAGTTTGTGGAATTGGGGAAGGGCCTTAGACAAGTAGCACGCATGGTAACCTTCTCAGAGGTGCTGCCTGTCTATGGCGTATGAGAGGCTAGGGTACTCCACACCATGGGATTCAATCTGTGGTTGAAAAACTGGTGCAGAGCTCAGGGATTTGGCATCATTGGGGACTGGGGGGTCCACCTTGAGGGATGCAGGCCTATACTGGCATGATGGTCTGCATCTGTCCAGGAGGGGAACCAAGATCCTAGGTGATAGGTTTAAATGCTTCATTGGTAAGTATTAAACTAGCCAAGGGGGAGGCACTGGAAAAGAGCAGGGAAATCTTAGCCCCCCCCAAAAAAAGTCATGGTAGTAAGTGCAGTAAACACCAACGTAGAGATGTCAATAGGGAGAAGGGCAGGGGTAAATGGAGAAAGTGACAAAGGCAAGGAGGACAGGGATGGGGCAAAAAGGAGTAAGGCCATCAGGAAGTGGAGGATAATGAGTACCAATGCCCGTAGCCTGGGCAACAAACTCCCTGAACTGGTGACCTTGATGGAAGAGGGATGCCTGGATATCGTAGCAGTTGCAGAAACATGGTACACAGAGAACCATGACTGGGATGTTAACATACCAGGGTACGTAACCTACAGGAGAGACAGGGAGGGGAGAAGAGGGGGAGGAGTAGCTCTCTTTGTAAAGGAAGGGATAAAAGCAACTGAACAAAAGAGTAAACAGGGAGGAGAGGAGCACTGTGAGTCACCTTGGAGACTGGAAGTGGCACCACAATCCGCACAGGGGTTGTGTATAGACCCCCAGGTCAGGGGGAAGGAATGGACAAGGATATGATAGAAGGCATTCTTAGGATGGCAGAGAAAGGGGAGATACTGTTGATGGGAGACCTGAATATGCCAGATGTTAACTGGAGCACACTTGCTGCAGCCACATCCAAGAGCAGGGCCATTCTCGATGCCCTACAGGTGGCATGCCTCAGACATCTAGTTTCGGAACCCACTCATGAGGGTGCAATCTTAGACCTTGTACTCTCAAATGAGAACAGTGAGAGGATCTCAGATCTAGAAGTGGGTTGCCATCTGGGAACAAGTGACCATGAAACAGTGTGGTTCTCGTTAAACTCTGCTACAGAGCAAGCCGTACTAGACTTCAGGAGGGCTGACTTGGGCAAGATGGGAGAGTGCCTCAGAAAAGCACTAGCAAACAGGCTAGAAGGAGGGGTGGAGCAACAATGGGGAATCATCAGAACTGCCATCGAAGAGGCAACAAGCCTTTGTGTGAAGCAAATAAACAAATCAAAACGAAAGAAAAAGCCACTATGGTTCTCAAAAGAGGTGGCGGGAAAAGTTAGGGAGAAAAAGACAGCGTTCAGGAAGTATAAGGAGACAGTAGGAGCAGGACAGAGAGCCGTACCAGTCAAGGCAGAAGGAAGCAGGGAAGGAAGTCAGAATAGTAAAGGCCCAAACTGAGGCTAGGATAGCCAACTCGGTTAAGAAGGGGGATAAAACCTTTTATAGGTACATCAGGGAGCATAGAAAGACAAAAGGAGGGATAGTGAGGCCGAATAGAATGAACGGTGGGTGGGCAGAGGGGGCTAGTGAAAAAGCAGGGATACTGAACGAATATTTCTGCTCAGTATTCACAGAAGAGGAGGGGGAGGTGCCTAATCCAGTTAACAGAAGCATTCTGGATAGGGGGGTCGATCCCAGTCTTTTCACAGAAGAAAGGGTTCTGAAAGAACTCCTAAAACTGAAGGTGGACAAAGCAATGGGGCCTGATGGAATTCACCCCAGAATTCTAAAAGAATTAAAGGGAGAACTAGTGAAACCACTGACTACCCTTTTTAACAAATCATGGGAGGATGGTGTGGTACCAGAGGACTGGAGGAAGGCGGATGTGATTCCCTTTCACAAAAGTGGGACCAAGACAGAGGCAGGAAACTACAGACCTGTCAGTTTGATCTCTGTGGTAGGGAAAGTGATGGAATCACTTCTGAAGGAAAGAACTGTTGAGTACCTAGAGGCCAGTGGGGCACAGGACCCAAGGCAGCATGGGTTCACTGCGGGAAGGTCATGTCAGACAAATCTAATTGATTTCTTTGACTGGGTGACCAAAGTGGTAGACCTGGGAGGGGCTATGGACATGGCCTACTTAGACTTTAGCAAGGTATTTGACACAGTCCCACACAAAAGATTAATAGTCAAATTAGCCAGCCTGGGAGTGGGTCCCAGGGTGGTAGCCTCGGTAAAACATTGGCTGGACAACAGGACACAGAAGGTAATTGTAAATGGAGTCCACTCTGAAGAAAGGGGGTTACTAGTGGGGTACTGCAGGGTTCAGTACTGGGTCCAGTTCTTTTTAATGTCTTTATAAGTGACATTGCAGAGGGACTGGAAGGAAAAGTATGCCTCTTTGCAGATGACACAAAGATCTGCAGTAGGGTTGATACACAAGGAGGTGTGGAAAGGATGAGAAGGGACTTGGCAAGGTTGGAGGAATGGTCGGAAGTATGGCAGCTAGGATTCAATGCAAAGAAGTGCAAAATAATGCACCTGGGAAACAAAAACCCAGGGGAAGATTACACAATGGGGGAGGAGGTAGTAACAAAAACAAAAAAGGAAAGGGACCTGGGGCTAATCATATCACATGACCTTAAGGTTAGGAAGCAATGTGAGAAGGCAGTAGGGAGAGCTGGAGGTATACTGGGATGCATAGGGAGAGGCATCACCAGCAGAAAACAGGAAGTTGTTATCCCTCTGTACAGACAGTTGGTGAGACCCCATCTGGAGCACTGCGTCCAGTTCTGGAGACCCCATCTCCGCAAGGATAGAGGCAGTCCAGAGGAGGGCGACTAGAATGGTGCAGGGTCTGCAAGAGAAGCCATATGAGAAAAGACTAAAAGAGCTTAATATGTATACCCTTGAGGAAAGGAGGGAGAGGGGGACATGATAGAAACATTTAAGTACCTCAGTGGAATCAACAAAGTCCAAGAGGGTAGCATCTTTCAGAAAAAGAGACATGCAAGAACAAGGGGACACAATTTAAAGATGGGGGGCAGTTCAGGGGCAATGTGAGGAAGTATTTTTCACAGAGAGGTAGTGGGGTCTAAAACTGTGGAGAATTCAAGAATACATGGGACAGACATAAGGCAATTCTTGGGGGGGGGGGTAGGAAGAAATAGGCTGTTGGTTAACTAGGATCTGCGGCTTATCCAGTAGGTAGGGAAATGGGCAGACTAGGTGGGCCAAGCGGTCCTCATCTGCCGTCAAAGTCTATGTTTCTATGTCATAACTGCATGCACTGTCCTACCATCTTGGCTTGTTCGTGCTTGTGATTAATGTTCTCGGGAGCAAACCTTCAGCCTGTACCATCTGTAACATGGTCTTCTCTCTTTTTCTCTTTCTACTTTTGCCTTTTTTTTCCTCCCACAATACCTGCTGCCTGTCCTTTTCTGTGCCTCTCTTGACACTCTCCCTGTATTTCTCATGTGCTACCTGTGACGTTGGACCCAGGCGAAGATTTGGAAAGGAACGACGGATCTTCTGAGCGACCCTTCTACATGTCCCCTGAGCTGCATGACATCTTGATGAAGCAGGGGCTGGAGCACTCAAAAAGCACACAGCTGCAGGAATAGGCTGCTAGGCACTCATTGGAAGTGGGGGATATGGCTCTTCCAAAATGACAAGAACACAGTTGTTTGATTTTATAACACTGCAGTCAGCGGTCACTGAGCTTTATAATACATTGGAGGTGCTTGTTGTTGGATCACCATATCCCAAAATGTATGGTAACGAGGAACATCATAATTCTCCTGTACATCTCCTATGGCTCTGTCCTTACAGATACAGTATCGTGTCCATATGCTATGTACTGAGCGAGTGAATAGGAAACTCGAGCAAAAAATGTGTATGCCTGACCCAGTTTTGTTTGCATTTGCAAAACGGGTTTCAGACCAACTTGTCTGCTGGTGCATGATGGGTAATGAATGCACTGAGCAGCCTTTTCAGTGAGACTGTATAGTGAATGAATTATTTACACGTGCAATGAAAGGCAACATGGTAGTGAAATACTGAATTGTTATTCCGGTGACAGAATAAACCTTGGACTAGCTTGAAGGATTTCATGACAGAAGACAAACTTGTTGTTCAGTGAACAGTCTTCTTGTATGTGCTATGCAAATGTCGCCTTCTTTTCCAGAGGCAGATGATGTTTATAATTTGGTATGAATCCTTCACTGCCATATTGGTCTGCTATTTCTTGCTATTTTGCTCCTTTTGTACAAATCTGTTCAACAGAGTGAAATAGGAAATTGATGGGACTGTTTCATTACTGCAGAAAGAGTCCTTAAAGAGCAGATATGTAATATATATTACTGCCCCATACATGTATAACTGCAAGCAAAGACACTGTGTGTATGTTTAGATGCCCCCCCCCCCCAGTTCCACTGTTCTATACAGAGCACCTGTCACAGGTAAATTCACAGGGATATTTATGTCAAGTATAGAATTATATAATTAGGCAGAGATTTGCTTTTTAAAGTAAGATTACAAAAAAAAAAATGCTGTTTTTACCACACTAGGATGCTGTTTTTACCACACTAGGGATCCCAACTTACTAAGTACCTGAGCTAGTTTTCTCTAATAAAGAAAAATGTGAGGTTAAGAAACTAGCAATTTATTAAAGTGTGATTACATATAGTTCATTGCTAGCTTTGAGATTTTTTCCTCATTTAGGAAAAATATCAGAGCACACGCTTAATAAATCATGTATGTCCCATCCAAGAGCAGGCTATGCTGGAACCCTGCCAACAGGTAATTATAGTGCTATTGTTGGGGTCTAGGATTTGCTACAGAATAAGGCAGAATCTGACCTGCTCATGTTAGCCACTGCAGTGAAGTCGAAAAGGTTTGTCAGACTGGTTAGTTCTTTGAACAGTTTTATGCATTCAAGGGTTGTACACATCAGTAGTTTTGCTAACTGAAGCCTAGGGTCTTGTTTTACTTCATTTTCATGCACAGTGCAGCTAATGTATGTGTGTCATTTTTTTTATTTAAAATTTGTTGACCTGGAGAGGTACACCGAGCCGGAACTTGTTTCCAAGGGTGACCCGAGGAAGGGTTACAAGGAGCAGAATTTTGCAACAGTAGCATGTCCAAGCAAAGTGCAGTGTTCAACAAACAGCAGAGGAGCAAAACTGCAGATATACTATTTACAGATATTTCTTTTTTTTTTTTATTTTATACTGGAAAGGCATGTGGGCACAAATGCCAATTTTCACAAGCATCCAGTTTTAAGGTTTTTACAGTGGTGGATATAGACACTTTATACAGCCAGATAAAGACAAAAATGTATACAGAAATTTCAGTTACATACAAAATGGCTTATGTACAGCAGCTACAGTATTAATGGCAAGTCTAAACAAAATGTACAAATACACGGGAGAAGGTGGGAAATACTCTGAAAGAGCTTAGAAGGGACAAAAGGCATGGAAGCAGTGAGGTGAACAAGAGAGAGAGGTTAAGAGAAAAGAGGGGGCACAATTCTAACTGAAAACTGAGCCAGTGGCCTAGGGATTGCTCTGGTCAGTGATAGGAAAATTAAGATATGCTACCTATGGCATTTGCAAGGTGGTTTATCGAGTAGGTGCTCCTTTAGTTTGACCTTAAAGGTGTCAAAGGTGGGGCTGCTAACAAGGTTGGGGAGAGTATTAAAAAGCTTGATACCTCTGTAGTTAAGCGATCTCTGCCCCAAAGAGGTGTTGCAGCAGGGAACCCAAAAAGGGGATGAGGCAGTGTTCCTAGTAAGACGGGTGGGGCAAGCCATCATGAACAGAGAGGAGACACTGTGGGGAAGGAGATTGTTGAGGATTTTGTAGATGAATGTGGAAGCCTTCCATGTGAACCTGTCCTCTAGGGAGAACCAGTGTACTTTCTCACAAAGGACACAGCTGTGGGTATGACTGAGAAGCCCAGTCACAAATCTGATAATGTTTTTGTATGCCGTTTTGAGTTTATTGAACATGACGGAATTGCTCTGAGGGAAGTAAATAATGGAACCATAGTCAAGGAGAGGTAGCAGTACGCTGGAAGCCATAACAAAACAACAAGATAACAACTCACATATTTATAGAGCTGTAAAAATATGGTTTAGTGTCTGTTAAGGTAATATGGATTAGGTAAGGAGTGGTGATTAACTGTGTAGGGTACTGGCGGGGGGGATGGGTATTAGCAATGTGAAGGGCTCCGAGAAGTGTGCCAGCAAGAGGGATTTGAGAGAGTGGGGTGTGGATGAGAGTCTGACTGCGAGAGAGAGGTTATTATATGGGATAGGATGGTGGATAAAGAAGAAAAATCCAAAATGGTGGGTAGTAGAAGTGGCATTTATATAGTGCTTTTCATACATGTTGTATCCTAAAACTCTTTAAAAACATGCGCTGGCAAGGGCACATATTGGGACATGCATTTGCGCGCCGTATAGCTAGCCCCTGTGGTGTGCATGGGGCTGGTATGACCCCTGGGTGGCCTTAATGCAGTTGCATAGGGTGGGGATGGCCTAGGGTAAGGGATGTGGGCTGCACAGGGGACCCCGGCCAGGCACCACAACAGGTTCCCAGCTTTGCGGGAGCAGGGGATCATGGGACATGATGGCCCAGGTACGGACTGCCATTTCCCCAGTGAGCCATAATAAATTATACAGTTTCAGAAGCCAGCATCCCACAGCCTGCCACTACCCCCTAGCCTTCCATGGCATTGATGGAGACTGGAGTATGTGTCTGCGGGGTGGGGTGCAGCAATTAAGGCAGCCCTCTGACTGCTATAATGAAAAGCCCCCCTGATATCAGCAGTGTGGAGCGCAAAAGGCATTATGCATGCTGCTCTCTGCTGGCCCTCCACGGGCATGCCTCCTATCCAGATTGGTCGCGTAGTTACAAGTTGCAAGGTCCGGAACTAGGTGTGAAGCAAGGTGCACGCTAGTGGTGTATCCATGGGTGTCCGTTGGATACCTGGGATGTGCGTGTCCTGTCTCTACACACCAAGTATTAGGGTGTGTAGGGCCTGGATACCTTCATGTGTAGGGCCCAGTGAGACACTGGCAGTGGAGTGACTATAACTTGTAGTGGCAGCCATTTTGCACATCAGCGCCCACACACAGCCTTGTACGTTTGCATAAACTAGTTTTATGGGAAGGGTAATGTTGGCCAGGGCACCAGGGAAAATACCCTACTGTTGCAAACAGTGCCTTGTGTTCTTTTATTTCTACCTGGACACCCACCAGGACAGCACTTGAAATGGGCAGAAGGGACCGTTGTTTAACATCTCATCCAAAGGATGGCACACCCTGACAGTTCAGCACCCCCCAGGTACTGCACTCGGGTACCAGCATATGGTATGATCCCGATCTCAGTGTGGGACTAGAAACAGAACCTTCTGACCCAGAGACAGATGCGCTACCAACTAAACCATGTGGACACCTGCGAAAACGGTACAGAGAGTCAGTGCAGCATAGGACTGATTAAGCCCTACAGATACAGACATCAATAATGGTACACTCGCATGGGTTGTGGAAGAGGCATGTAGGAAATGCTTTAAAATATCCTGAGGAAAACAGGATACAAGTGCCAATCAAAGACATTTTGTTGTACAAATTACAAAGCTAGACACATATTCCTTAGTCCCATGTAGAGACTTGCAGAACAGCAACAACAAAAAAAAACACATTACATCCTACCTTTGTCAGAACTGGATGCCTGACCTCTCGGGGTAATTTGTGCAATAAGATTTACTTTGATTGGCATGTATATCTTGTTTTTCTTGGAATATTTTTTTCAACATTTTCTGCATATCACCTCCAATACCCATGCAAGTGCAGGCTGGTTTTGGGAGCTGGATAGAGAAGGCAGACTGACCAACGGTAGAGCTGCAGCAAGGGGTATGGACTGAGTGAGTGGATGAGAGGATGGAGTAGGAGGATGACGTGGAAGGAGTAAGGAAAAAGGAAAGATTGGGTGAACAGTGGTAAGCCAGTAGTAGCAAGAAAGGAAGAACTGTACAAGAGGCAATGGGCCTCAAAGGAGGGGAGAAAGAGAGGTTGGCATATAGAGAGCAGTGACTAGTTTAGAGGTATGGCATTAAAGGGGAAGGAAACATCGTTAGTCACTCAAGTTGTGTGAAAGACCATGTAAAGATCTTTCAAATGAGGCACTGGAGTTACCTGAAGGTGTCCGCAGTCCTGGGATAAGGATATCTAAATAATTTGTGTAGGAAATTAAGGGAGCAGACATTTTATGGAATCTTCAAATGGCAAATGATGTCACTTAAGGCAAGCTGTAATTAATATACAGCTTGCCCATCACTGACATCAGTTTCTGCTTCAAGATTCCACAGAATGACTGCTCACTTAATTTCATACCCAAATGATTTCGATATTCATATCTCAGGACTGCGGACACCTTCAGGTATGTCCAGTGCCTTATTTGAAAGATCTTTGCATGGGCTTTTACAGTTTGAGTGACCCCAGCAATATTTCCTTTCTCTTTAAGGGCAAAACAACAGATTAGAAAAGAGGATGCAGTCTGGTGAGGGAGGCATTGGAGTTGAGACTGTAAACCATGCTCACATAGTCAAACTCCAGCAGAATCATCTTGAGGAGTAGAAGGCAGGTTTGTTGAGGCACAGTGCACTAAGCTAAGGGCAGAGGTTGTTTTTTTTTTTTTTTAAATGCATGGCTTCGATGTGGGTAGTAAAAGTACGGTTCTGTTCCAGCCACACAGGAAGACACTTGAAATACAGTACCACTTTGACTGAAACACAGAAATTGTCAGCAGATAAGGACTGCTAGGCCCATCCAGTCTGCCAGTAGGCCCTGTACATTGTATGTGGCCACTGACCCTATGTGATCAATGGCTTTTCATCACTCCATCCCCTCTCAGGCTTACCTTGTGCCTGTCCCAGGCATGCTTAAACCCCTCCACTGTGCTTACCCCAGCGACCTCCTGTGGCAGACTATTCCAAGCGTCGACTACCCTTTCTGTGTAGAAAAACTTCCTCACATTACCTCTTAATCTACCCCCTTAGAATTTCATACTGTGCCCCCTTGTTCTAGTACTTTTTCTACATTGGAAAAGGTCCCCACCTGCACTTTGTTTATGCCCTTGAGGTGCTTGAAAGTTTGTCATGTCCCACCGCTGTCTCCTCTCCTCCAGTGAGTACATATTGTTAGTCTCTCCTCATATGTTTTGTGGTGCAAGCTGTGCACCATCTTTATTGCTCTTCTCTGGATTGTCTCCACTTTGTCTATGCCCTTGCACAGGTGTGGCTTCCAGAACTGCATGCAGTACTCCAGGTGAGGCAATACCAATGTTTTATACAATGGCATCACCACCTCCTGGTGGTGATACTCCTGCCTGTGCACCCCAGCATGCCACTGGCCCTCTCTCTGCCGTCTTTGTACACTGCTCTGATACTTTAAGGTCATCAGAGATGATAACCCCTAGGTCCCTTTCCTCTTTGGTGACAGTCAGTTCCTCCCCCCCAAACCTGTTGCTCTCCTCAGGGTTCCCTGTACCCCGGTGCATTATTTTGCACTTCTTTGCATTGAACCTCAGTTGCCACATCTCCGACCATCTTTCTAGCTTCTCCAGGTACCTCTTCATTTTCTGCACCCCTTCTGGAGTATCCACTCTGTTGCAGATCTTCGTGTCATCTGCAAACAGGCAGACCTTTCCTTCCTGCCCCTCTGCAATGTCACTAATGAAGACATTGAACAGGACTGGTCCTAGTACTGATTCCAGTGGTACCCCACTGGTCACCCCCTCTCCCCAGATTGTACCCCATTTACCATCACCCTCTGTCTCCCATCTGTTAACCAGTTCCTAACCCAGTTCACCACCCTGTCTCCCATGCCCAGACTACCCATCTTGTTAATCAGCCTTCTGTGTAGGAAAGTGTTGACGGCGTTGCTGAAATCTAGGTAGGCGACGTCTACCGCCCCTCCCTGATTTAGTTCTCTAGTCACCCAATCAAAAAAAATTTATTAGATGCATTTGACATGACCTTCCTGCTGTGAGTCCATGTTGCCTCAGATCCTGAGCACCGCTGGATTCCATATGTGCCACCATCCTTTCTTTCAGCAGTGTCTCCATTATCTTCCCCACCGAGGTGAGGCTGACTGTCCTGTAGTTCCCCACCTCCACCCTACTGCTGCGTTTGTGCAGTGGGACTACATGTGCCCTCCTCCATTCCTCTGGAACAACACCCGTGTCGAGTGACTGTGAACAGGGCCACCAGAGGAGCTGCTAGTTCCCTTCGCAGCTCCTTTAATATCCTCAGGTGGATGCCATCTGGCCCCATGGCCTTATCCACCTTCAGCTTTGTGAGTTCTTCCAGAACTCTCTCCAGTGTGGTCCTTGACCCTCCCCCTCCTTAGTGAATACTGAGCAGAAGTATTTCTTCAGTATTTCTGCCTTGTCCAGATCCCCCTCCTTATACTCTCTTCTCCCCTTTGAGCCTCACAATCCCGCCCCCCCAGTTTTTCTTCTTTCACTGATGTACCTACAAAATGCTTTATCCCCTTTGTTTACAGACTGTGCTAAGTCCTCTTCTGTCCGCGCCTTCACTCTCCTTACAGCCTTCCCTGTTTCTCTTAGATGTTCAAGGTACACTTCCCTGTCCTCCTCCCTTTGGCTCCCCTTATATTTCTTAAAACTCAGCCTTTTAGCCCTGACTGTGTCCCCCACCTCTTTGGAGAACCATAGTGTTTTTTTTCTTCTTTTCCCTTTGGCCACAGTCCTAACACATTGGTTTGTTATATCCAGTGTGGCTCCTTTCAGTTTCTCCCATTGTTCTTCCACCCCCTCTATTACCTCTTCCTTCCCCAGGACTGCTTATATACATCTACCCATTTCAATGGAATCCACCCTCCTGAAATCTGACACTCTTGCTCTTGTGTGGCTTGAGTCCGTGTCTCCATGCTGAACCATACCATGTGGTGGCACTAGACCCCAGCTGCCCTTCCACCTGTATTTGTTCGACTCTGTTCCCATTGGTCCATACCAGGTCCAGAACTGACTTGTCCCTAGTTGGCTCATAGACCAGCTGCTTGAGTCCAACCCCCCTGCAAAAGATTCAAGGATGGCTGTGCTTCTGACTGAAACAGCCATCTTGGTGGCCCAATCCATGTCTGGCATATTGAAATCCCCCAGTAGCAGGAATGTGTCGGAGGTCTGTAGATCACCCCTGTGCGTATTGCTGTTCCATTCCCTGGCTCCAGGGTGACCCACATTACTTCGGCCTCCCTGTCTTCCCTGAACTTCTGTAGCCTTTCTACCATCTCTGATGTACAGGTCCACTCCCCAATCCTTTTTACCCTCCCTGTCCTTCCTGAACAGTGTATAGCCTGGTACATTGCCTTCCCAGCCATGATTAGCAATGTACCATGTCTCTGTTATTGCTGCTATGTCAAGGTCTGCATCTGCCAACAAAGCCTCTAGGTCTGGAACCTTATTTTCTAGTCTGGGCATTCGTTAGCATGACCTTCCATGTTTTGCAGTCTGCCCTCCCTCTGCTCTTGTTCTCCCTCTCCAACATGTCTCTTCCCCCCACCACCACCACACCCCGGTTCCCTTTCCTATGTGCTCTTGCTCCCTGTATCACTCATTATGCATTCTTCACCTGCCTGCTTTAGCTGTTCCCGTATTCAACTTATGTTCCTGCTTGTTCCCATGAGGGGTGTTCCTAAGCCTCCTGACCATCCTAGTTCTCCCCCTTGGCCAGTTTAAATTTTCACAGCTGAAACATTTAAACTTTTCACAAAGGACCAAGGTCCCCCTTTTCTGACAGATGCAGGCCGTCCTCCTATACAAGCTCACATTCACGCAGGTCAGGCCCCAGTCCCCTATGAAGCCAAAATTCTCCCTTCAACACCAGTCTTTCAACCAGGAGTTGAAGGTATGGCTGTGGAGTGCCCTAGCTTTCCCTGTGCTCTGGACAGGTAGCACCTTCGAGAATGAGACCAAGTGTACTATTTGTTTCAGGTTTCCCCCCAGCTTCCTGAAATCTTCCTGGAGTCTGGCTAACTCAAACCTTCTCCTGGCCAGGTCATTGGTCCCCAGGTGGACAATGACATCCAGCTGCTCCCTCCTAGCTATGCCATAGCAATCCTATGGATCCGCTTCCCATACCTCCACGCAGCACTTCCTGGGAGGTACTTGACCTCCCTCTCTCCTGCTAGGTGACCCTAACTCCACTCCCCGGACAATAGAGTCCCTCACTAGGAGAAGCTTTCCCCTCCTCCGGGGTTCCCTGCCTCCCTTCCCTGGGGCTCCATCCTGGAGGACCCTCCCACCCTCCTTGGTCCCAGCCTTGGGTTCCTGAGTGGGGCTTTCCCGTTCCTCCGAAACAGTGTAGGAGTTACTAAGCGGGACTGGTTGGGGAATGTGCTTTCGATCCCCCACTTCACCCTCCCTGAGCCCACTGTAGTCCAATTACTCTTCTTTCCTGGCATCCTTTGACGTACAGGTTGTGGACCCAGTGGTCTCTGAGTGGGGGTAGATGCCACCTTCAGCTTGGCCAACTGTGCTTGGAGACGGGCAGCCTTCTCCCTCAGCCCAGAGAGGTGCATGCAGATAGAGCAACATCGCAGCCTCCAGAATGTCTCCCTGAAGACAGCTGCTCCACACCCACTGCACTGCACCACTCCCATGATGTCTGTTTCCCTCCTCAGTCAACTGCCTGCTTAAGATGGCTTTTTGTTATTTCGTCAATATTTGTTTTATTTCTGTTGTGTTTTGTTATGCTTCCTCTCTTCGCTACTTCCTGTACGAATGCAGGATGTTGCAAGGCTCTATGGGACCCACCCAGTAAATTCAGGGCGAGCCCTGGGGTGGGTGGGTAGTGGAGTGGGAGGGTGGGACTACACCACAGGCTGTGTCCAAAAACAATCAGCCAAGGCGTCCTCTGGCAGTGACTTCTCACTCCACTCACCATGGTCCAGAAACGGCCACTTTCAAACATACAGTCACAAACTTGTCAGCTAGAATCCCTCAATCCTGCCCAAACTAAATGAAAAAGCACACAGAAATGGCAGTTAAGAAAATACCTCAAATACAATTGCAAACGCAGTCACAAACTCATCAGATAGAATCCCTCCCTCCTGCTCCAACCAAATGAATCAACTAAAATGGGTAATCATTTAAGGTTGTGAAGACTAGGGTATTATGGAATGTTGGCAGACTATGCCTAATGCCAAAAGTTCTGAGGCCTTATTCTCCACCCTCTTTTGACCCGTAATCCCCATCCCCAACCTCTGATAGCCATGTCAGCAGAACCAATGCTCAGCCCCAGAGGGTAATTGTTTAATTTGTATTTCGGAAAGACCTTTGAGCGTGAGCTGTTTTACAAAGGTTCCACGTCAGGGTGGACAATAAGACAATACACATATTCAGTGGTTACAGTGGCCTGCTCATTAGGCATTAAAGAGTGATTACATGACAATTAGACAAATAGGAGAAAAAAACTGAGCAGTTGTAATTGAATACTAAGCTATTTCTAATCGGTAGTGTTGGTGAACAGTCTCCTTAGAGAACATCAACAAATCCTGCTGAAAATTAGCCATTTAGGGGTAGTGCTGCTTTGCCTCCCCAAGGCACTGAAGAGCAAGAATTCCGCCTTCATGATGCATCTGCTTTCTGCTACCTCAGTGAGTGTCCCATGGTCAGTCCTGAACCTGGGTCCTGCACACCGGACCATGATGTGCACCCTCTCCTCCCCACAGCCACAGTGCTGGTCTCACTGTGTTTTATTTCAATTGTTTTCACACTATATTTACCCTGGATAGCTCTGGTGAGATGCAGCATCTCATTTTCAATGCAGTCCTGCTCTTACCCACTTTTACAGCTGCGTGATGAGAAGCACTGAGAGATCAAGTAACTTGCTCAGTGTTACACAGTTGGTAAGTGGCACTGGTGAGATTTGAACTTGGACCTCCTGGTTCCCAGTCGCGCTACAGTCTGGGTGTGATTGAGGAGCCGCTATCTCCACCACCACAGAAATGCAAAGAAACAACTGCACACCAAGACTAAGTTTTCACCCACTAAGTAGTGAAAATCCAGGTCTGCACAGAAAGGCTGCGGCAGGCTCTATCAGCCAGCACTTCACGCTTCCACAAGTTCTTCGGCAGCTCCATGTTTTTTTTTACTGTTTCCTGGTTCACCAGTCTGTGCTTTAGCCATCAGATCCCACTACCTCTGATAAGGATCAGTAATGAAAGACTTCCCTTGGGACATCCGTGAGAGCTGCCACTGATGTTTCAGTATTTTTTTTTTTTTTTTAATTAAAATGTAGCCACTAGCCAGCCAGCCCATCATCGCAGTGGTCAGGCAGATGTTCCCGATGCCAGTGACCTGGGTCCAAGAACGAGCTGGAGTCATCTAGAGCTGTATGGGGGGGATAGAGTGTCCCAGATTATGGTCTTCTCCTCCAGGGAGGGTTGTCAGCTGTCTCTGCTACTGCCACCTGGGTGACCACATGTGGCAGTGAAACCAAAGCTGCTCCATCGGGAAGGGGCATGCCAGCTGGTGCTGCAATAAGCATACTTGTATACCGTAGCCACCCATGTTTCGAGGGATGGGGACCGAAAAGCAGAAAGTCCAAGCTGGCGCAGGGATGACAATTTGACTTCCCACAGGCCCCGCACCAGGGACTTGTCTCCCTTTTTACTTGGGCCCAGATATTCAAAGGGGTTGCGCATGGCGCAACAGAATTGTGCTCCGGTGGGATATTGAAAGGGCTGCCAGGCGCAGCGCAAACTCAAGCCTGGGGCGAATGTAATAGTATGCGGCGCGATATGCTGGCTCAGCCCTGCATTGGCGCTACATGGAGGGCCCAAAGTTGAGCCCATGAAGAGTAGGAACAAATTCCCAGCAGCTGTGCATGGCGAGCACAGCAATTGCCAGCTGTGGGTGGCCAACCCCCACCCAGAAACATCGCTCGCAAGCATCCATAGAACCTGGTAGTCTAGTGGTACTTCCCCCCAGATTCCCGATCACCGTAGCCGTGTTGTAAATCATTCCCTGGTAGTCTAGTGGCCCCCCTCCTGCCCGTTGCCATGATCACCGTTAAAAATACTGTAATGTACACCAGTCTGTTGGTCTGGTGGTACCCGCCCATACTTCACAATTGCTGTGAATCCCGTATCCGTCCCTGGTGATCAGTGGTACCCTCACCCTCTCCACCCACACAAAACCCTTGCCCACCCCTTCCCTCCCCTCCCCCATCATGGCTGGGCAGCTTCAGCCCACCTGCATACTGTCCGGCTGCCGAAGAATGAATAGTACAGTATGGGCTGCAAGCTTGCAGCCCATACTGTACCTGTCATTCGGCAGGCAGCCAAGTGATATCTGCGGTGGGTTGCAGCCACCTGCCGCGACGGGGAGCGGGTAGACAATGGGTTGCGGGTGGAGGGCTGGGGTGCCACTGATCACCAGGACTGATATACGGGATTTGATTGCGATCGCGATGACAGATGGGGGTACCACTAGACTACCAGGGACTGGGAGTACTGTTACGGTATTTTACCAACGATCGGGATGGGCGGAGGGAGGTACTGCTAGACTACCAGGGAATGATTTACAATATGGCTACCGTGATCGGGTAATTCGGAGGAGGGGGGTCCACTAGACTACCAGGGAACTGGGTTATGGCTCGATACCATGATTGCAGGGGCGGGGGATGCCCCAGGATCCCCACTACCCACATCATTCTGTGCAGGGCTCCAGGCGCAAGTCGCCAGGCTGCCCTCGCAAGGCGTGCTGATGGGGCCATAATGGCATGCAGATGCCCCATCTGTGCCTTGTATATATTATGGCCTCATTTGTATGCCCCCTGCTGAATATCCAGGTGATGCGCCTAGCGCAACTGCACTTGGGCTGGCGCAGCCCCGACTCCCTAGCAGTGGCTTGTGCTGGCGCAGTGCCACTGCACCATGCGCAATATGTGCGCTGGCCCTGCCATATTCAGCAGTGCTGAATATCACCTGGACCTGGCCCCAGCACATCACGGTTGGGCTTGCACCACTGCCTGGCACAGTCTGAATATCTGGCCCTTAGTGTGCTTTTCCACTCTGTCCGACCAGCTTCCATTGATCCTGACCCATTAACCCAACCCCCTTACCCATCTTCCATAGGTATTATCCATTCCACCCTGGATTGACCCTCAGGGCGGGGCGGTCAGAGGTGGACCTTGGCCCACAACGGAGACTTAGTCAGTGCAGTGGAGAGACGGTCACAGTTAGTGGTTTGGTGGCCTGCAGTGAGGGGTGGACATCCTCCTGCAGTAGTTGAGTTTTTTCCCACATTTTGTAGGTTCTCAGCCCCTCGGATGCCAATTTCCTAATACACACACAATGTCTGCATTGTATGTCGGAGCACACTGGCATCCTCCTGCTCAGATCCTCTGCTCCAACTGCGCTGCCATCTGTGGTCACCCTGATGGCAATAGTGCAGCGGAGTCTAAACTCCCTCCCTCCTCGAGGTGGAGAGTGTACTCTGGGATGCATGTCTTGTCTCCCCCGGCTGGCCTGCCGCTGCCTTGGGCTCACTTCTGAACCCGGGTCATCAGTGTTGTGAGCGTAACGCTACCGCTGCATCGGCGGGCCAGCATGCGAGTTGTCCCTCCTACAGATGTGGATCTTGAATTGTAGCAGGAGTTGGCCCGCCCTGCAGGACCGCCACAGGTGGGGGTGGGGTGGGGTGTCATGGGGGAGGTGAGTAGAGGCAAGCCCAACGGAAGCTGGGAGATGGGACTCAAAGTCATAATGAAGGGAGCATGGCCAATGATGAGGGGGAATAAATAGAATAACTAAAAAATAACACGTCTGCACCAGGAATAGCCCAAATAAGGGGACATCTCGCCAGTATCTGCAATATGTATTTTGGGGGGCCGGATAGGCACACTGAGCTAAGCATGATATAAAAATGCTGTTCCATTTGAATTTGAAATAAATCCGATTCCAAGAGCTCATGTAGAGCTGCACTGTTCATATCGTAAGTTGCCTACCAGTTTGTATCTATTTTTAATAAACTGTTTTTTTAAATGTGAATTGGGTGGGCTCAGTCCCCTGCACCTCCTGCCCCTTCAGTTAGTTTTTTTTCTTCCATAAGTTATGTGACAAGTCTTGCAATTAAGTCTCGGTGTTCATGTGAATTACTGTTGAGTTATAAATGCACTCTTCCCCAAATGAGATTTGCTCTTCTTCCATTGAGGCAAAAGGAGGGGGAGGGCTCCTTGGGGAAATAAAATGATAGTGTAATACCTTCAGTTATGTTACTATGTTGAAAACAACTTCAAGGTCCATTCTATAGTTTATAAATAACAGACTTCAAAACTGACAATCTGTTGAGGTATCTGATTTCTTCAGTCAAGGGTTCCAACCAACGGGATGAAAATTCAAGTGCTTTTTTGTTGCCGTTTCCTTCCCCTTGCAGTGGAAGACTTGGAACGTAATGACGGCTCACAAGAGAGGCCTTTCTACATGTCTCCAAACCTGCAGAAAGTTTTGAACAAGAAAAACACAGAAAAAACGCAAGCAGAATGATATCAAAAACAAGCCAAATGGCTTGCAACCACAGATGGCTTGCAAGTGGAAAAAAAATCTGTGTTGTACTAGTGCAGATTTTAAATGCATTTGAGTTTCCAAACACAATATTCCATTTTTATTTAAACAATTTCTTTGTATATATTTTTTTGTATGTTCAATACCTTGTAGTTTCCAAGCTGTGCTTTTCCACACACAGTCTGCAGAACCCGGGATGGTGAGGTTTCACCTGCATTATTTGGTTTCCCTAAAGAAAAGCAAAAGAGGCTGGAAGCCCCTCACAACACTAAAGGGCAGCAGTGTATCAGTCCCAGACTGTTGTTTGTCTGTATATAATACTTGGACAGTCTTTTTAATTTACAGGTACATCATAGTAAAGGTAATTCTTGTAATTCTAGGATATGATGTAGTACCAGTGAATGCGTCAAAAGTTTGTGCCGCACTGTAAGCTTTGATCCATTAAGACAAATGCCTCAATAGATGTACAAAATGGAAAATAATGGTAAAATGCATCTTTGAGGACTTCTCCCTGTGTAGAGCCATGCCTTTTGAACTGTAAGCTCTCAGGGTCAGGACCACTTGGAAACTGTGCCTAGCTGGGGCCACAAATGTTGATGTACATCGTCTGTGCCTGTATATCGTGGGTAGCCCCATACTGTCTCAGTTTTTATTTTTCCACAATCAACTTCATGTTGGACGAAAGAAAACCCCATTCTCAGAGTCCAGCACTGATGTTCTGCTATTTTTTTCTGAATGCTTTTTGGGTTTTAGTGACATTTGCTTTCAACACTGTAATCCGTGAACTTTTCATAAGCTCTGATCTTTTGTTTGCCGGTCCTGCTATTCTCCTGTGTCCTAGGACTGTCCCAGAGGACTGTACTAGGCCCTGAGAGAACAGCAGGACCAGCAAACCTCTGACTTAAGTTTATGAAATATCTCACATGCACTGCACACTATTGAATCTCCCACTGCTGCAGTCCTGTTCTGGTGTCAGCTGCAGGGGATGCTGGGATTTGTAGTTACAGAAAATGTCAGCTTGGGAGTCCGCAGAATCAGCTTGATTTGACACAATCTACTATACTGCAGTAAACTGTAAGTAAAAAAATATATATCTATATATAATTTATATATTTTTGCACACAAAGTGCAAATTGGACCAGCCCCACCTGGGGCTCTTAGTGCTGACTGTTCCCTAAAAAAAAAAAAAAAAAAAAATGATACTTCTAGGGACGTGCATATGTTGTTCAATCCACACTGTGTGGCAGGTTCCTTGCCGCTTTAAATCTTGCCGGAAGGTCTTCAAGCTGACTCCTCCCACCCACCTGGGTGGTAAAACCCTCAGCTCCGCCCCATGACGCCAGAGCTTCCTTACCACTTGCAAGCTCAGGTTCCTTCCTTAACTCTCTGCGTTTTAGGCCTGGATCCTAATTCAGAAGTTCCGAAAATTATTTTAAAATTCTCTAGACTTATGTCTTCATCTTCCCTCATGGCTGCGATGGATAAATCCACTCCCGGCTTTCATCGGTGCCCTTGCGGGCAGAAAATGTCCCGGACCAACCCACACTCCACATGCATCTGTTGCCTGGGTCTTGCTTATGATCCGCAGGCCTGCGATCTCTGCAACTCCTTCACGGCTTCGGTTCTGGAGGACCGCACTGCCCGACTGCAACTGGGGCGCCCCGAGAAACAGTACCCGCCAGAGAAGTCGAAGGAGGCCCGATGGGTGGTGCCTGTGGCTGCGGGCTCCACGGAGCAGCTGGAGCAGTTGATTGCCCTCGAGGAGGGGGCGGCTCAGGCCACGTCTTCCTCCTCAGTCTCGGCGTTTATCCCATTCTCTTTGGGCTCCTCCTACACTGCTTCTTTCAAGGAGCTTTGTTAGTCTCTCTCCACCAAGGGAGAAGGACCCTCAGGACACTCGAGTAGGTCAAAGAGAAAGGAACCGAAAGGTTGATTGCAGCCCCCTCCAGGTTGGAGGTGGAGCGGTCCAGGGATCTGGCCCTCCAGGTCTGCTCTCGGATTGGCCTCAATGAGGCCAAATTAGAACTTGTGCCATCGTAGGTGATTCAGTTCATCGGGGCAGAGCTCGACTCTCTTCGAGCCAGCTCCCGGCGGACAGGGCCAAAGTCCTTTCTTCCTTTGTCCAATCATTTCTGGTTGGGCAATTGCGCCCTGCCTGGGACTTCCTGTGCCTTCTGGGCCTCATGGCGGCCTGCACTAGCGTGGTCCATTGGGCCCGCTGGCATATGCGCCCCCTGCAATGGGCGCTGGCCCGCCAGTGGTCACAGCGCTCCGGTCCTTTGGACCAGCCAGTGACCATGACCCAGAAGATGTGGGATGGCCTGCAGTGGTGGCTCGTCTCAGCTCATCTGCGGGAGGGTATCCCGTTTGTCCGCCCTGAGCTAGTGGTCACTCTAACGAATAACTCCTCTCTGATGGGTTGGGGTGCCTATCTGGGGGATCTCCGGGCCCACTGCCTCTGGTTCCTTCAGCAGTCTCAATTCCATATCAACCTGCTGGAGCTTCGAGCGGTTCAACTAGCCCTCACCGCCTTCGCTCTGTTTGTACAGGGTCAGGTGGTTCAGGTCCAGACGGACAACAGCACGACGATATACTGTCTCAACCATCAGGGCGGGATGCACTCCTTGCCTCTATGCAAGGAAGATCTCCGCATTTGGTCTCTCATGATCAGCCTGGAGGCGGATCTCCTAGCCATCCATGTGGCAGGGCCTCCAACAGTCTGGCCGATGCCCTTAACCGGATAGGTGCTGCATCTCACGAGTGGTCTGTCTTGCCAGAGGTAGTGCAAGACCTGTTCTCCCATTGGGGCACCCCTCAGGTGGACCTGTTCACCTCCAGGGAGAATGCGAAGCTGAGGCTGTTTCACGCCCACCCTCCTCAGCAGGACTCGCTACAGGGGGATGCCTTCTCAAGGCCGTGGACCCCGGGCCTCTCTTACGCCTTCCCTCCATTTCCTTTGATCCACAAAGTGCTTCTCAAGGTGAAGAGGGACAAGGCGCAGGTGATTCTGGTAGCTGCAGACTGGCCAAGGTGGCTTCCAGCCCGCCCGGACCTGATTTCAGTTGACAAGGGGAAGGTTCTCCAACTGGACCTTCAATCCCTGAACCTGACGGCCTGGTTCCTGAGCGGCTAGAGTTCCAGGCCTTGGGTCTTTCCGACGAGGTCCTCAACGTCATTGAGGCATCCCGTAAAGAGTTGACCAGAAAATGCTACGCCTTCAAATGGAAGAGATTCACCATTTGGTGTCAGGACAAGGGGTTGGACCCCTCTTCCTGTCCATTGGCTAGTCTTTTGGACAACCTGTGGTCCCTTTCTCAGCTAGGGCTTCGGTCGACAACTCTTAAGGTGCACGTGGCAGCCATCTCTGCTTACCAGGTGCGGGCAGGCAAGCAGTCGGCGCAGGAAAAGGTGGTCAGGTGCTTTTTCAAAGGCCTAGACCACATATCCCCTCCGGCGCGAGAACCTCCACCTCTGTGGGATCTACTACTGGTATTGGCTAAGCTCATGGGCAAGCCATTTGAACCGGTGCACAGGTGTGGCATCTCTCACCTGTCGTGGAAGACTGCCTTTTTGGTGGCTATTACGTCAGCCAGAAGGATGGGAGAGCTTCAGACACTTTCCATCGAGCCTCCCTACCTAGTCTTCCACAGGGACAAGGTTGTCCTTCACCCCCACCCGAAGTTCCTTCCGAAGGTGGTGTTGGAGTTTCACCTTAACCAGGTGTTGACTCTGCCAGTGTTCTACCCCAGTCACACCTTGGAGACCAAATATAGGCTCCATTCCTTGGACCCTAGAAGGGCGCTTGCTTATTATAAGGAACAGACAGCTGAAGTTCGGGGAGAGTTTCGCCAGCTGTTTGTCACCTACGCTGAAGCCACACCTGGCAGACTTGCAGCCAAGCGGACGATAAGCAGGTGGGTCATCTCCTGCATAGATCTCTGCTATAGGTTGGTGGGCATGGAGCCTCCCAAAGGGATAAGAGCTCATTCTACCCACCATACCACTGCTTCGATGGCTGCTTCTAGGGATGTCCCTATCCAGGAAATCTGCAGGGCTGCTGCCTGGAAGTCAGCACACACCTTTATTTCCCATTACCACATTGACCTAGAGTCACGCCGGGATGCTGGTTTTGGGACCTCAGTTCGCCAGTCCTTCTTTCCCAAGTAGGGGTTGCATGCCTTGCCTCCTTCCTCCCGGAGAACTGCTAGGAGTCTGCCACACAGTGTGGATTGAACAACATATCCATGTCCCTAGAAATACAGGTTACTCACCTGTAACAGGAGTTCTAGGAGTGGTATATGTTGTTCATCCACATGACCCACCTGACCTCCCCAGCTTCGACACGCAACCTGGCTTCCAGCGGACTAGATCTGGCGTCATGGGGCAGAGACGAGGGTTTTACTACCCAGGTGGGTGGGAGGAGCCAGCTTGAAGACCTTCTGACAAGATTTAAAGTGGCAAGGAACCTGCAACACAGTGTGGATGAACAACATACACCACTCGAAGAACTCCTGGTACAGGTGAGTAATGTGTATTTCTAGGGACATGGATATGTTGTTCATCCACACTCATTGGCAGGTATCCTTGCCGCTTTAAATCTTGCCGGAAGGTCTTCAAGCTTGCTCCTCCCACCCACCCGGGTGGTATAACTCTCGGCTCCGCCCCATGACGCCAGATCTTCCTTACCGCTTGGAAGCTCAGGTTCCCTCCTTAACGCTCTGCGTTTGAGACTGGTTCCTATTTCTCCGCTTATGGATTTAAAATAAATTTTGCAAAAGACTTCGTCTTCTATCCTCGCGGCCGCGATGGACAAATCGACTCTCGGTTTCGGAGATGCCCATGCGGGCAGAAGATGTCTCGACGGATCCACACTCCACGCGTGTTCTACTGCTTAGGCCTTGAGCACGACCCGCAGGCTTGCGACCTGTGCTCATCTTTTCTCGGCCCACGCCCTCAAGACCGTGTGCCCGATTGCAACTGGGCCGTCCCGAGAAGCGCTTCCCTCCGTAAGTCCAAGGAGGCCGGTTGGCGGTGTCTGCGCGGCGGCTCCGCATGGATCAGCTCGAAGCGGATGGTCGCCTCGAAGAGGAGGCGGCGCTGGTCAGATCTTCCTCGGGTCATGCATTTATCCCGCCTTCTGGGTTCTTCCTACACGCTTCTTTTAAGGAGCTTTGTCTGTCCCTCTCCACTAAAGGAGAAGGGCTCGTCTGCTGGACCTTATTCTCGGTCCAAAGAGGGACAGGGTAGAGTCCCTCCGTCGACGCCTCTTGGGAGCGGAAAGGTCCCTCTCTCGGCCGCCGACCGCCGGCCTCGGCTCATCACGGCTTCGCCACTGGCCTCACGGGTGTCCCGCCAGGTCAGTTGACCGAGACTCCCACCGATGAAGTCGAGATTTTCTCGACCCATTGGACGGGCTGTCGCCTTTAGCAGCCGAGATTCCCTCTCCCGGTTCCCCGGAGGAGTTGAGGATCCGTGGCTCGCCTGTGCCTCCGGTTCGAGCCCTCGGATGGACCATCCGAGCCGGAGGGAGTGCCGGTTCCGCCGACACCTCCCGCACCGACCTCGAAATTCCGGGACTCTCGGTTCCTGTCGACCTTCGCGTCCAGCCCGATCCCACCGCCTAGGCGGTCCGGTATCGCTGGTGAAGCGTGGCGTTGCTTGGCCTCGCCCTCCTCCTCGATGAGGGAGGCTTCGGCGTGAAATTACGCCGACGGTACGAGGATCCTTTATGTTGCAACAGTTCTCCTGGCCGGAATAAGCCGACCCCGCCGCCTTTCCCCGCCATTAAGTGGCTGTCACCGGAACGCCGACACAACCCTCGACTTATCCAAGGAGCCTATGCCCAGGCCGTTGTTCGCCAAAACCAGCTGCTCACCGATTCCGTGGAACCTCCGCTCCACAGCCACTACTGGGGTCCGACCAAGGATTCTCGGTCGGACAAGGGTCTACCCCATCGGCTGTCAGTTACCTCACTCCCGACCGACCTCGGCAGGTGAAGGGTGGCTCAGGCCAGAGGCAGTTTCGAGGACTCTTCCGAGTCCGAAGATGATCTCCTTTTCTCCAAGCGACTGGACTTGGAGTCTTCAGGAGGTCAGTCACTGGACGATAGCCCGTCGTCCTTCCTAGGACTGCTTCGGCTCATCTCGGAGTCTACGGGATGGAGCTCGAACCCGTTCCAAACGGGCCAGGTATCCCCACGGAGATTCTGGACCGAGGATTCTGGACGGAGGTTTTCCGTGGCCGAGCCACAGTGGGTCCGGCACTGAGCTTTGTGCTCCTGCTTCCTGCCCTGCGCCCGGCCAGGATGGCTAGGAAGGCGCGGTCCCCACCGGTTCCTTGTCCGTTTTGCTGAACACCCTCTGCTGAGGGGTTGCTGATTATCGACAGCGCTGCGCTAGGCGCAACGCCAGGATGTGGACAAACCTCCTGACAAGGAGTCCAAGAATTGACTATGTCGGCTTAAAAGTCTACGCTATGCGCCTCTCTTGTCTCTTCGTCAGGCCAGTTCGGCCGCCCCTCATGGCACATTTTTCTCATGCCCTGTTGGGCTCCCTGGATGAGGTCTTCTCATCTTCCTACCGATCTGCAGACTACGGTTAAGCAGGTGCGGGACCAGGGCAGGGTAGTGGCCAAACAGCAGCTCCAGACTGCTTTGGATATAGGGACTCATGTGCCAGATCGGTGGCGGTCGCGAGTGGCTATGGCGTCGGCGGGCTTGCTGAGGATATCCACCTTTACCCGGATACCCAGCATGTTGGCGGATGTTCCTTTGGGGACTGACTCTTCGGCCCTGGGGTGGAAGGTCACCTGCAGAGGATCGAGAAGTCCAATGCCACCTTGGACTCGGTCCTTCCGGCCAGAAGGACAAAGGCCGAAACCACAGCCTAAGCTCCTTTCTGCCCTTCTGTGCCCCTCGCGCCCGGCCCAGGCATCGCCAGGGCCAGCAGGCTCGGCCTTGGTATCCCAAACCCAAGCCGCCGGCTTCTAACAGGAGGCAGGAGAAGGGCCCAGGAGGTCCCTCGCCGTGTCCCTCCTCCAAGCCTGCCCAGTGACGGGCTGAGGGGTGTCGCCCCCATTCCCGTCACCCTACTCCCTGGGTCCCCCCGTGTGGGGACGGCTCCGGCACTTCCGTCCCGCCTGGTCCGCTGTTACCACGGACAGGTGGGTCTTGGAGGTGGTGGGAAGAGGCCTGCCTCTGGAATTCGAGCAGGCACCACCCTTCAGAGCCGTCGCCCCTCGGGGGGCTTCGGGATCCCCAGCCTCACTGGCGGCTCGTCGGCCGACACGGCCTCCTCCTCCAGAAGGAGGTGGTAAGAGAGGTGGTGGACCCTCCTTCAGACCCAGGGTTTGTGTCCAGGTACTTCCTGGTTCCAACGGACGGGGGCGACGCCCATTCTCGACTACGACCTAAACAAGTTCCTAAGGTCTCGAACCTTCAGGATGGTCACTCTGGCTCAGATAATACCATCCTTGGAACGCGCGTGTGGTTCTGCCTCTGGACTTGCAGGACGCGTTTTTCACGTCCCTATCCGTCTGCCTCACCAGAGATTCCTTCGCCCGAGCGGAAGGATCCTCTTCGAGTTCCAAGCCATGCCCTTCGGCTTGTCTCCAGCTCCCAGGGTCTTCTCCACCAATGCATGGCAGGGTGACAGCATTCTTGCGCCGCGAGGGGTCCGGGTGTACCCTTACCTGGACGACTGGCTGATAGCAGCTCCTCCAGGAAGGAGGCGGAGTGGTCCAGAGATCTGGCCTCCAGGTCTGCTCTCAACTGGGCCTCCTTATCAACGAGGGCCAAGTCGGAACTCGAGTCAAGCAGGTGATTCTATTCATCGAGCGCAGCTCGACTCTCTCGAGCCAGAGCGCGGCCCCGCGGACAGGGCCGAGGTTCTTTCCTCCTTTGCCCGATCATTTCTGGTTGGGCACCACGTCCCTGCCCGGGACTTCCTGCGCCTCCCTGGGTCTCATGGCGGCCTGCACCAGCGTGGTCCGTTGGGTCGCTGGAACATGCGCCCCTTCAGTGGGACTGGCCAGCCAGTGGTCACAACGCTACGATCCCTTGACCAGCTTTCAGGTCGGTGACATAGGGGATGTGGAACGCTCCAGTGGTGGACCGCTCCAGATCATTTGCAGGAGGGCATCCTGCTCGTCCGCCTCGAGCCGAGACGGTCTCTCGTCGACTGGCGCCTCTCTGATGGGTTGGGGTGCCCATCTGGGGAACACTGGCCCATGGCCTCTGGTCCCCGCGGGGAGTCCCGATGCCACATCAACCTGCTGGAGCTCCCGAGCGGTCCGCCTAGCTCTCACCGCCTTTGCTCCGTTCCTCCGGGGTCAAGTGGTCCGAGTCAGACGGACAATACCACGACCATGTATTATCTAAACCGCCAGGGCGGACGCGCTCCATGCTTCTATGCAAGGAAGCTCTCCGATTTGGTCACTCGTGGCGCAGCCTGGAGGCGGATCTCCAGCTATTCCACGTGGCAGGAGCCTCCAACACCCTGGCCGATGCCCTGAGCCGGATAGGGGCTGCATCCCACGAGTGGTCTCTCCTGCCGGAGGTAGTACAGCATCTGTCTCCCTTTGGGGCACACCTCAGGTGGACCTGTTTGCCTCCAGGAGAAACGCGGGTTGAGTCTGTTCCATGCCCGCCTCAGCAGGGCTCGCTGCAGGGGATGCCTCTCGAGGCAATGGACCCCGGCCTCTTTACCTTTCCCATTTCCCTTGATCCACAAGGTGCTTCTCAGGCGAGGAGGGACAAGGCGAGGTGATTCTGATAGCCCCAGACTGGCCTCGCCAGTTCTAGTACCAGATCTCCTCAGTCTCAGCTCCAGGACTCGCGGCAGCTCCAGCTCGCCCGGACCTGCTCTCAGTCAATCAGGGAAGGTGTTCCATCCGGACCTTCAATCCTGCACCTGACGGCCTGGTTCCTGAGCGGCTAGAGTTCCAGGCCTTGGGTCTTTCCGCGAGGTCCTCAATGTAGTTGAGGCGTCCCGTAAGGAGTCGACCAGAAAATGTTATGCCTTCAAATGGAAAAGGTTTTCCATTTGGTGTCAGAGCAAGGGCTTGATCCTTCCTCCTGTTCCTTGGCAAGCATCTTGGACTATTTATGGTCCCTTTCTAGTCAAGGGCTTAGGTCGACGACCTAAGGTGCACCTGGCAGCCATCTCTGCTACAGGCGCTGGCCGGGAAGCAGTCGGTGGCGTAGGAGAAGGTGGTCTGGCGCTTTTTCAAAGGCCTTGATCACATTTCCCCTCCAGTGCGGGAACCCCCACCTCCGTGGGATCTACTGCTGGTACTGGCAAAGCTCATGGGCAAGCCATTCGAACCTATGCACAGGTGTGCTCTCTCTCACCTGTCGTGGGAAACCGCCTTCTTGGTGGCTATCACGTCAGCCAGAAGGATGGGAGAGCTCCAGGCGCTCCATCCGAGTCTCCTTACCTGGTCTTCCACAGGGACAGAAAGTTGTCCTGCGCCCACCCGAAATTCCTTCCAAGGTGGTGTCGGAGTTTCACCTTAACCAGGTGTTGACTCTGCCGTGTTCTACCCCAATCACACCTCGGAGGTCGATATAGGCTCCATACTCTGGACCCTAGAAGGCGCCGCTTATTATAAGGAGCGCTACGGCTGAAATTGGGAGAGGTCTCGCCAGCTGTTTGTCATCACCTACGCTGAAGCAAGATCTGGCAGACCTGCAGTAAGCGGACGATAAGCAGGTGGGTAACCTCCTGCATAGATCTCTCGCTATAAGTTGGCGGGCATGGAGCCTCCCAGAGGGACAGAGCTCATTCTACCCGCCATACTGCTGCAACGGTGGCTGCTTCCAGGATGTCCCTATCCAGGAAATCTGCAGGGCTGCTACCTGAAGTCAGCAAACACCTTCATTACCCACTACCACATCGACCTTGAGTCACGCGGGATGCTGGTTTTGGGGCCTCGGTTCTCCAGTCTCTCTTTCCCAAGTAAGTATTGAGGGTGTGCGTCTGCCTCCTCCCGGAGAACTGCTGAGAGTCTGCCAATGAGTGTGGATGAACAACATATCCATGTCCTTAAATACAGAGTTACTCACCTGTAACAGGAGTTCTAGGAATGGTATATGTTGTTCATCCACACGACCCACCCGACCTCCCCGGCTTCGACGCACAACCTGAGCTTCCAGCGGCCAGATCTGGCGTCATGGAGCGAGAGTTATACCACCCGGTGGGTGGGAGGAGCAAGCTTGAAGACCTTCCGGCAAGATTTAAAGCGGCAAGGATACCTGCCAATGAGTGTGGATGAACAACATATACCATTCCTAGAACTCCTGTTACAGGTGAGTAACCTGTATTTTTCTGTCCCCCTCAGTGAATAAAATATTAATGCACCCCCCCATGGGACTTATAAGAGTGGTCACATCTGCATTCTTTTCTTTTTTTTTTTTTCTTCCTTGTTTTAGTTTTGAATTTCTCTTCTTGTTCAACTTTCACCACCACCACCCGACTTATGTGGGACTTACCTATGCTCAGGTGTGTCCTCACCACAGGACGTGCCCAGAGGTGCCATCCAGCTTTAGCCGGAGGCATTTTTTCTCTCAGCCCACAATGGTACAGTGACGTGATGTGTGTGCTCCACTTATGTAGAGATGCTGCTGCCATCAAGGTGTGGGGTCCTTCCGGCTGCAGTCCTACTGTGTTACCAGCTACATTCCTCCAGGTGGTGGCTCACCAGTGCGACTGCACATTCCACCTCTCCCTGAGAGGGGAGTGCTATCCAAGGGATGCTCAATCCTCCCTCCCCTGGCCAGCTCCTGAGCAATCTGAGTCGGTTTCCTATCCTGGGTCACTGGAGTAGCAGAACAGTGGCTCTACTGCTGTGCTACTGGGCTGGCTGCATTTGCATTCTTAGTGTACTGGTCTGCTCACCATTGGTTTGCAGTTGTCATGCCTTAGGAATGTGGAAGAACACGAGTTAGAAATATACAGTAAGGGAGCAGAGGTTGTGGGGGCGAAAACAGTGGTGGGATTCAAAAAAGCCTGGGATAAGCACAAGGGAGTCATAAGGGACAGGCACTGTGGAAACTTAGGAAGTAAAAAAGACTGGGGGATAATCCACACAGGCAGACTAGATGGATTATACGGTCCCCTTCTGCCAGCCCTTTCTTATGTTCTTGCATAAGGGGTGGCAGAGAAAGTGCTGTAGACCTGGAGGGGTCTACAGTGAAAGCAATGCAACAAAAGGCAGACTGGATGGGCCATGCAGCCCTTATCTACCATTAGCTTCTACGTTTGTATGAGGGGGGCTCTCCAATTATTTGCCCTCTCTTTTACTAAGCAGCTAATGTTCTATTAGTCTGTATAATGCTGTGTGTGTGTGTGTGTGTGTACACATTTGAGACACCCTTGTAGAATCTTCAATTTTCTATTTTTGTCCTGCATCCCACGCCGAGACCATCTGCCCAGTCACGGACTCCGGCTGTGGCTGCTCACATTAGCTGCCCTCCCTGAACCCCCCTGGCTCCCCCCCCCCCAGGGTGGGGTTCCAGCACCTTGACCAAGGGCGCCCTGAACTTGGGAAAGGTGGGAGTCTGCCTGAGAGCCAATGCAGCTGGAGCGGACTTCATTAAGGCAGCGGGAGCAGGGTTTTCCCCCCCTTGTGCGCAGGAGGCGGGGACATGCAATGACGTCCTGCGTCTGCCCTGCCTCCTGAATCCTGTCAAGGGCCGGTAGCTGCGGTATCCCCGGCTTCCGCTAGGGGTCCATCAGGTGCCGGGCAGTGTCCCCACTCTCCCCCTAGAGAAGGAGAGCAGTCCCTGGGATGCTCCGTCCTGCCCCGGCTGGCCCTCCAGTGACCCGGGTCCATTCCCGAACCCGGGTCGTCTGCATCGCAACCGGAAATCTAACCGCTCCACCAGTGGGCCGGCACCCTTGTAGAATCTTGATAGGTAAGGGTAAAAACTCATATTGGCTCTTTTTAAAGAAGCAGTGTCAAGACAATTTTATTTTGCTTCAATGGGTTGCTTGAGTGCTTCCTTCTTGTACAATAATTGCATTTTGTGCGCTAAAAATACTGGGTTTTCATCTACATTTTGCCAACTAATATAAAAATAATTCATACAAATTCTGATTTTGTGACATCAGAAAATACTAGCATTTCATCCTCAGCCACCATCCGCCCAATGCTCAAGGCATATCCCCATGGTGACTCGTGTCTTCCGCTAGTCCCCCCACCTACAGTGCTTACAGTGTGAGATCCATGGTGTGTTTTCCTTTTTTTTTTTTTGCCACCCTATTTGTGCTTGTGCAAGTGGGGCAAAACTTCACTCGTCCTCGCACATCTCTGTGCAGATGCCACCTCTTGCGAGGGAGCAGACTCCACATCCCTCTGTGAAAGACCACTGTAACTGCAGAACCCAGGTGTCTCCTTCCCGGGGCACTTGAACCTAGGTCACCGGCACAGATGGGCGATGCACCTTTGCTGGGGCACTAAACGGTCCAAGATCTTTATATTGTTTAAAGGGCAGGTCCCCTTAGCCTTTTATTCTGTTTCCCTGTGTAGTTTGTAGGCATAAATAATGACTGCTTCTGTTGCACCCTCCTAATTTCATTAATTGCTTAATGTGCGTTTCCCAGTTATCAAATTTTAAATAAATAATTTCATCAGGATTTAATTGTAAATGGAAGGTACTTCAGTCTGGTGTGAAAAGCTGCTTGACTCCTTTGCAAAGGTCATGACCCAGCTTAGGTAAGATGACCTGAAATGTTATGATGTTTTAGTGCTAAAGCCTGCAGTAGTTACACCGTGCTAATCAGTGCTGTTGTTGTCCTCTGCAGTACCTATGTTCTTGTCTTATGCTGCTCATGAGATTTTCAAGGTGTAGTAAGTGTCCTGCAGTTTTCTGTAGTGCGAAGTGTATCTGAGTAGCTGGCCCGGTGGTGCTGAGGGTTGAGGCGCTGGACGCCACACTGGTGACCCGTGTTCAGGAGTGGACTTGGGTCATCGGGGGTTGGTGGGGGGGAAGGACTGAGCATCTGGAGGACAGCTGTCCTTTTCTGGGAGGGAGGGGGGACGTAGGTCTCGCCATCTGGTGACCTCTAGTGACTGGTGGTTGAGCTGCAGTCTGGTCCTGGTAGGCATAAGGGAATGGCTGCAGTGGTGCTCCTGTGGGTGTGAGCCGGAGCGCTCACGCGCTGCCTTGGAGCGACAATGCGGGAATAGTAACAAGAAAATCCCCTTTCCCATTGGTAGGCGAAGGTGGGTCTAGGGCACCGGCACCACGTCCAATTCCGGGCTTAGAAGCCCATTGGCTCTCCTCCTGTTTGTCTCCGCCAGACACTATAGAGCGCTAAGTGGAATGGCGGTCCTGCTCCTGGGGGATTCAGATCCGGGGGGGTTCGGAGGCATGGTGAGTAGGGGGTGACCAGGAGTGGCTGAAAGGCTTCAGGAGGACAGGATAAGCTGGCATGCGAATGACCATGCTGGAGAGAGTCCAGTGAGGTTAGGGTGTAGAAATAGTAAAAAAAAAAAAAAAAAGAGTGTATCTGAGTTGGAAAAAAATGCTTTGAAAGAATACAGGGACATCACAAGACATGTAACAGAACTGAATGAGAGTATTACTTCTGCCGGCTTGTGCAACTACGCATTATCAACTCTCATGATGCCTTGCATGAGTGGAGTCATGACTTTTGCAATGGAAATAAACCGGTTTTCACACCAGGACAAAACAGTGAAGCAACCACATTTATATTTACATTAGGATGAAATTAGGGGAATACAAGAAAGGGAATCATTGTTCATGCCTACAAACTACAGAGGTATACAGAAAATAGGTTGAGGGAACTTTCCCGTTAAGGCGAATTGGAAGATCTATTCCTTGAAATAAATATTTGTTAAGGTAATAATACAATCTCAGACTGAGGAAAAAAAAGATCTGATAAATATATAATTCTGATTGTAAGTGGAAAAAGCTTTTTCATTTTTTTTTTTTAAACGTTGCTTGTTGCGTTTACCGATGAGATGTACTTCTGGAGTGGTGTTGTATTACATTTGCTAATAAAAATAAACGTATAGTTATAATACCGGAAACACTGACCCACTCACATATGTAGCCTCACTAGGGAGGGTTCCCGGAAATAGTGATACATTCACAAGTATTATTAAGATGAGCCTCTGTGTCATCATGGAATGTACATTCAATGACAGTGGTACAGCGACCTGCTTGCTTGATCTGCATTTGTTTTTGTATGGTTCCGATTAATAAAGTTGTAGTAATTTTGTATTTTTTAATTTTTTGATACAACCAGCACTACATTGTTTTTTATATAGATCACTGTGTCATGGAGTTCTGACTTGTGTGTAAGTATTACTGGTTAACTGTGTATTGGTATCATACAGTGGAACAGTCGGGGGTGGAGAGGACCATGCTGTTTCCTCTTGTCCTCCACATACTATGTTTCTCACCATCCTGCTGGGCAGGAGCATCTCTTCTGAAAAGGATAAACCTGTATATTGTTTTCCAGTCATGGTAGATAGGCTGGTACCAGGTGACATTCTCGAAAGGAGAATGTCGCAGGGCAAAACCGCACAACAGGAACAGCATGAGTAGAAACAGCTACAGGGTACACAGTACTGCATGACTGGCATAGCGTGTGATCCCGTAGCTGTTTCCGGGAAAGAGGGAAAGAGCTCTGCCGGAAGGGGGGTCCACTAAACAGCTGCCGTGGCTCAGGGAGTAGAGCCTATCTGCGCTGGAGGCAGTGAGCAGCTGTGGACTGGAGTTTTATTCCAGGTCCCAGAGCAGGTAAACACTTTTTTCTTTTTATTATTATTGTCTGTGCCCCCGCCAACCAAAGTTTCACCCTCCTGAGTTGCCACCCCCAGGAGGTTATTTTATTAAAAGTCTCATACTGGAGGTGCAGGCAGAGCCCCCTCAGTAAACAAGGATATTTTTTTTTTTTCTGGTGGTCGCTATTTAGACAGCATGGTGTAGTGCTGTTTTGATATGCAACGTTATTACCCTGTGCCGGTAGCCCTTGACAGTTTATTAAAGGGTAGCATGTAGGAACTGTGACCGACATCATTGGAAACCCCATGAGAATTCTCTTTTAAACAAGGTATTGGGCTCGTTTGTAGCTGGTTGGTGTTGAGATATTGATGATCAAGTCTGGTCTATATTGATACTTCATTGCTACTGCTTTTAGAACCTTGTGATGTCACCAAGCTGTGGCTAACCACACTGAAGTCGAGCACAGCCCAATCATAACAAAGCTCTAAAAATGGTGGGAGTGTAGTATCCATACGGGGCAGACAATCACAGAAATAGAAGAATAGCAATGACATGAGATCCAGTGCGTTCATTTCCACCATGCTAGAATGCTGGCATGTAATTCTTTATAGGAGAAAACAGTTGTGTGATTAGGATGTAACTGCAGTGCCATTCTAGCCCTTTTATTTCCATTGGACTTAATCATCTGTCTCTGGACTGTTGCCAACTTGCAGGTAAGCCTGATACCTCATTTAAATGCTGTTCTCATAGCCTTGCAAACCATGATGGGCACTGTTCATAAATGCTTCCCATTAATTTTAGTGCACTGTACTGTTTATTTACCTGGTTTGGCGTCCCATTGTGGCTAATGCAGTGCTTCCGCTCCACCCCCTTAAAGGAGACCTGGCTTTAACCAGTAAGCCTCTGCTGTGTTTATTGTACAAGATGCATTTCTGAGACACCCTGTGTTACTCTCAGTTCTGCTGGCCTTTTAGTAATGTCAGGGGGTGTCTCCGATTTACATACTATTGGGGAGGATCATCTTAGAACTGTATGATATACTTTATGCCCCACAATGCATCCCATGTTCTACTACAGGCATCTGTGGACAAAAGGGACATAAGTAAAGTACATCATAGAATTTTAAAATTGGCCTTACCTTAAAGGGAATGCAAACACTGTGCTTTAAAAAAAAAAATATATATATATATATATATATATATATGTATTTTCCACCTCTCTGGCCTGGAACCCATCAGCCCAAGTCACCCGTTATCCTGGGACTTACCTCTTCCCTGGCTGTTCCTCCCTTGCTTACCCCACAGGGTGGGGCCTTCGGAGGCCAGCCTGTACCTCCATCGATTCTCGTGCTCGGTTGACAAGGGGAGTGCCACAGTTGATGGTGCAGGGCCTGCGGAGCGCAGCAGGTGGCATCCTGTGGTGGACCAGCTTTTTTCCTTCATGGTGGGGGCATGGCATGCAGTGACTCGGAAGGCATGTATGCCATATGTCTGGCACGCCGCCTTCAGGAAGGCTGGCGGCAATTGGACCCCTTGCTCCTGCAGACAGTACTGCACCAGTACCCCCCAGGAGGAGAGCAGTCCCTGGGATGCTCGATCCTCCTCCCCAGCTGGCCCTCTAACTGCTGAGACCGCTTCCGATCCTGGGTCGTCGGCATCACAAGCAGCTAAAGCTACCGCTGCACTGGCTGGCAAGCCTAAATTTTTTTAATGTAATTCTACACTACGGGATGTATGAAGTCTGTTTAATCACCCCATAGAAACACAGCATTTGCTGGCAGATAAACACTGCCTGGCCTACCTAGTCTGCCCATTTTCCTTGCCTACAGTATCACCGTGGATCCTACTTGATCTCCTCTGTTGTCACTCCCCCAAGACTCCCTTGTGCTCATCCCATGCATTCTTTAACCCCACCACTGTTTTTGCACTCCAGGTAGCTTGTTCCCCAAAGACCTGGTCTTAGACTAGTTTCTTTCCTGAACTTAGTTTTTGTCTTGCAGTTTACCCTTAAGTGCGGATTTAATATTCCAGCACCACACTGCCATGGATCACCACTCCTGTGAAATTTGAGGTTAAAAGAATATTGGGAGAAATCAGGATTCCAACCCAGATCTGCTGGATAACAGCGAAATCGCTAGCAAGGCATAAAACTAGTCTTTTTTTTTTTTTCTTTCTATTTTTCCCCTCCTACTTCCCCCAGACTCGCATCATCGGGAGATGCCAATTAAGCCTGGCCCTGCCTAGTGCCTTGCCTGACAACCCCTGGTTCCCTCCATCCTGCCTTCGAAACCCCTTGGGCGGGGTCAGGGTAGGGGCCAACCCCCGAATCTTGTGGTCCTTGTCAGGGTCCGGGGACTGCATGCAGGCAGTGGCACAACAAGACCTGGCTGGGCGCGCCATCTTCCCTGCTCTAAAGGATTTTTTTCCCTTTTCTGTGGGATGTTGCGTGCCCATATGTCAAGGCGCGCACGCCAATGTCTGCAATGTCTGTTCCCCTCCTTCCACGAAGGAGCTGCCCCTGGAGCTGATAGGTCCCAGACCTACGTCTGTGACCAGTCATGCCCCAGTGGCTCCAGCTTGCTGTCGCGCCCCCAGCTTCTGCCAGAGGTCACTGCTTGACGGACTGTAGGGCCCTCCCACCCCCAGGAGAAGGCGAGTTATCGTTGGACACTCCAGCCCATCTCCCCTCAGCCAATCCCCGGCAACCAGAGCTCATTCCTGAACCCAGGTCGCCGGCATGGGGCAAGGTGTGGCATCCAGCTCCTCAACCCTCGGTGCCACCAGGCCGGCACTATCCACCACTCTTTTTATGGAGAAGTACTTCCTCGTATCTCTTTTACTGCCTCCAGCTTTACAGAATGTCCCTTTGTTTTTGAGCACTTTTTTTTTTTTTTCCTGAAACATACTTCCCTCCTGCACCGCACTTACTCCCTTTAGGTATTTAAAAGTCTCTATCATATCCCCCTCCGCCTCTCTTCCAGTGTGTTCATATTCAGGTCCTTAAGTCTCTCCTTGTATGACTTCTGATGCAGACCCCATACCATTTTAGTTGCCTTCCTATGGACTGCGTCCACTCTATGTCCTTCCAAAGATGTGGGTTCTGGAATTGTACACAGTACTTTAAGTGGGGTCTTGCTAGCAATCTATACACAGGCAACACACCACCACCTCCCTCTTTCTGCTGGTGATACCCCTTCCTGTGCACCCCACTAACCCTCCCAACTGCTTTGTCACCTGGCTGCCTGGCCACCATCGGGTCATCTGATATGATTACCCCAGGTCTCTTTCCTGTTTAGTCGTTAGTACCACCCTGCCCATTCTGTACTGCACCCTTGGATTTCTGGGCTCCAACTGCATTACTTTGCACTTTTTTTTGCATTGAAGCCCAGCTGCCATACCCTTGACCACTCCTCAGATTTTCTCAGGTTACTACTCATCCTTTGTACCCCCTCTCCCCGGGAGTGTCCACCCTATTACACATTTTGGTGTAATCTGTAAGGAGGCAGACCTTCCCTTCCCACTCCTCTGCAATGTCTTTTAATGTCTTTTATAAAGACTTTGGAGGACCAGTGCCAGCACTGACCCCTGAGGCATCCTGCTGGTCACCCTCCTTTTCTCAGAGTGAACTCCATGTACCACCACCCACTGCCACCTAGCCCCGAACCAGTTTCTTACCCAATTGACCTCCTTTGGACCCACCCCTAAGCTACCCAGCTTGTTTACAAGTCTCCTACATGGAACAGTGTTGAAAGCCTTACTGAAATCTAGGTAGACTACGTCCACTGCGCCACCCTGATCTAGTTCCTTGGTCACTCAGTCAAAGAAATTTGTAAGTGAATCCATGCTGCCCCGGGCCCTGCAACCCAGTGGATTCAAGATATTCCACAATCCTTTCCTTCAACAGTAATTCCATTAACTTCCCCACCCCTGATGTTCGGTTGACTGGCCCATAATTGCCAGCCTTTTTCCCTGCTGTCACTTTTGTATAGTTGAACTACATCTGTCCTCTGGAACCACTCATGTTTCCAGTGATCTGTTAAATAGAATTGTCCGAGGCAGAGCCAGTACCCCCGAGCTCCCTCGATACCCTTGAATGCTCCCCATCTGGTCCCATTGCTTTGTCCACTTTCAGATTAGTGAGTCCTTTGGACTCTGTCCTCTGAGAATGGACTAGTGTCCAGCTCCCTCCCTCTAGCGCTCATATTACCTTTTTGTTGCACCTTCTCTTTCCTCTGTGAACACTGAACAAAAGTATTTGTTAAGCATGTCTGCCTTTTCCTGATTTCCTCCCTCTGTACAGTACCCCCCCCGGTCTTTTTTTCGGTCACATACCTATAAAAGGTCTTGTCCCCTTCTGTTACTTTCTGGGCTAGTCCATCTTCTGTTTGTGCCTTTGCACTCCTTACTGCTCTCCCTGCTTCCTTCTGTTTCCGTGATACACTTCCTTATCCTTCTCCCTCTGTCTCTCCATATACAGTACCTTCTGAATGCAACCCTCTTAGCTTTTACCTTTTTTGCCACCTCTTTCGAGAACCATAGCGGTCTCTTTTTCCTCTTAGTTTTGCTCACTTGCTTGACACAGAGCTTTGTTGCGCTCACTTTGGCCCTTTTTATCCTTTGCCGCTGTTTCTTCACCCCACATCACCCCCCCACAAGGTCATCCTTGAAGAATTCACTCGTATTTATAAAATCTGTCTTCCAGAAGTCCCAGGATCCTTGCTGTTGTGTGGTTCAGTTCTGCAGCTGTCCTTGTATTGAACCACCCTGTATGGTGATCACTGGTCTCCAGGTGGCCTCCCACCTTGACATCTGCAACACTGTCCCTGTTGGTGAGTACCAGGTCCAGTATTTCCCCATCACGAGTGGGTTCACTGACTAGATGCCTGAGGAACACCCCCTGCAAGTAGTCCAGGCTGTCCCTGCTCCTAGCTAAAGTCACAGCTGAGAGGATCCGATCTATATCCAGCAGATTGAAGTCCTCCTTTCCTGCATCTTTGCGAGTGACTTCCACCAGTATGTTATCTTACCCCCCCATGCCGGAGGTATGTAGATCACGCCAGTGCAAATAGTGGCTCCGTTCCTAGTCTCCAGGGTGACCCACAGCACCTCTGCCCCACTGTATTCCTTGTATCTCTGTTGCTTTTATGCTTTCCCTCACATAAAGCACTACCACCCCCTTTCTATCCCACCCTGTCTTTCCTAAACAGAGTAAATACTGGTATGGCCATGTCCCAGTCATGGTTTTCAGTGCACCATGACTTGGTAGTGGACGCAATATCCAGATTGGCCTCTTATCATGATGGCCTGTAGGGTTGGAATCTTATTTCGTAGACTTCTAACATTCACACACATGGCCTTCCAGATTTTGTTAGCACTCTGCTTGTTACCCCTTTTTCCTTTTTGCCTCTCCTTCCCCTCTCTTTTTTTTAATGTTCCTGTTCCCTTCCCCCTTTGTCTTTATCGCCCTGTTTCCTTCCTTACATTGCATCCTCGCCCTCGGAGTTTCCCTCTTCCCTCAGGTTCTCTCTGCACTCTACCTCAGCCTGTAGGTGGGGCAGTTAATGCTGCCCTGAGCTCTTCCACTACCACCCTTGGCTGGTTTAAATGTAAAGAATAACATTTAAACCATCCACTGAGGACTGTGGTTCCCATGCCAGATGGATGCAGGCTATCATCCCTGCATAGGCTGTTATCTGTGGATACCCATTCCCCAATGTATCCAAACCCCTCTCCTCCGTGCTGTTCCTTCAGCCCTCGTGTATTGTTTTGTGTGTTTGCTGAGCTGATGGCACTGGGTTCCACTTCATTACAGCCTTCAGCTCAACTGATGGCACTGGGTTCCACTTCATTACAGCCTTCGGCTCAACTGATGGCACTGGGTTCCACTTCATTACAGCCTTCAGCTCAACTGATGGCACTGGGTTCCACTTCATTACAGCCTTCGGCTCAACTGATGGCACTGGGTTCCACTTCATTACAGCCTTCGGCTCAACTGATGACACTGGGTTCCACTTCATTACAGCCTTCGGCTCAACTGATGGCACTGGGTTCCAGAACTACTAAGTAATTAAAAAAAAGAAATACTGAGTGGGAAAAATGCTGCATCACTATGGGGCCCAAAATAAGGGGAAAAGGAGGACTATTTTAAAACAAACTCACAAAACAATACACTGGGGTGGTTAAACAGACTTCACACATGCCCAGATGCACAATTATATTAAAGAATACCTAAACCTGGTTTTTTTTTTTTCCCCCTGCTTTCACCATTCCCAAAACCATTCTGTATATCTGTAGCCAAAGGAGAGTTCTTTTTAAATACTGAAATTAGTTACCTTGAAATATTGTGCTTTCTATGTTTTTGTCAAGTTTATTTTTCCCACACTCAAGAAGTCGTTCAAGAGCCCTGTGCCGATCAGACCATATAGTATGTACAATGCAGTGATGTCACTGACGTGAGATAGCTTGTCTGCAGTAAAGAAACTCTATGAGAGACTTATACTAAATGTCTAAAATAAGCACTGTATGTTAACCTGTTCATCTATATCAATACTGAACTTGTGCATAACTGCCTTACTAGATGTTAGGTTAAAACATGTCTGCAGTTAAAGTTAAACTGGCTCATGTATCACACAGTCCAGTCAGAACCTTCCCCAAGTCTAAGCCGTGTTCTGTGCAGCTGTCCTATTGCTTTATAACTTGCATCGCAAAAGTGAACAAATGTACATTAAAATGAACCTGGGCAGTTCAAAGAGTACTTCTTATTAGAAATGTACAAGGGTGTGTTTTTATACAGAACCTCATTCAGGATGTATTGGAGAATTTCTAATCCATTAAAGCTCTTTTTTTTTTGTGTGTGTGTCAGCATTCAAAAAAGAAATTAAATCAAGTGCCTACTTGTATTTCATTGGTCATTGTGCTTATTTCTAAAATAAGCTGCAGTGACCTGGGAGCAGCAAGGTCTTACTTCAAGTGGGATCTCTTGCAGCAGGCTGTAACAGTTAGGACTATGCCGCAGGCACTAGGACCCTTCAGAAAACTTCACCAACAGTACCAAGCAGGGACCGCCCCCCCCAACGTCGGCCCCGCCCCGTCAGCCCTGGTACAAAAGGGGGCGGACCCAGCTCCACCTCAGTTCTTTTCCCGCCACGTCCCACGCACGTGAGAAGAGCTTCCTTCCTCAGCTTGCTAGGAACAGTGAAATTGACTTTTATATATCGTTTTTGTACCATTTTTCGACAGTTTTTTCCCAGTGTTTCGACGGATGTCTTTGCTGTCGTCGGTCTCTACGGAGATTCACCAGAACAAGTGCAATTGCAGACGGCAGATCCCCGCCAAGGACGGGCACAAGCGCTGTGTATTCTGCCTCGGGCCAGACCACGATACCGTGGCCTGCTCAGCCTGCCAGGTGTTCACCAGCCGGACCCGGATCCGACGTCTTAAGGCCCTGAAGGCATTTCTACTCGAAAAACAGATGGATCTGCGCACTTTGGAGGGGAAATGCAAGGAGAAGACCAAGCGCCATGGGAAAGACCGCAGTAGGTCCCGATACTGGTCCCGGTCGCAGTCCCGTTCTCACTCGCGGCCCTCTCCCAAAAAGGCCCATGTGTCCCCAGGCTCAGGTGAGCGTCCAAAGTCCTCTCAGGCCAAGGCCGCCCATCAGGGGAAAAGCTGGCCAAGCCGAAGGTAACCCCGCTAAGGGTTACCACCAAGACCTTGGAGGTGAAAGCTTTGGCCCCACCTCCCAAGGCACTGGCATCGCCTACTAAAGGCATGCCTCCGGAGCCGAAGGACTCTCCGGTGCCCCCCCGAGACCCCCCGTCGTCAGTCCCTTTGACGATGCTGGCTGTAGGGGCAAAGGGTTCGGGCGAGACCGCGGATCAGCCGACGTCCCTGTCCCCCAAGTTCTCCTCCCCCCTGGGCTCCCCTTCGCGTGCCAACGTTCCGGATAATCCCTTTCCGGGCTGAGTGGCTGAAGTTTTCTTGAAGTACGAGCTGCAGGAGTTGTTCTCCTTTTGGTTGGGGCAGGTCCAGAAGCAGACCCCCCCCCCTCCGTTGCCGGCCCAGACACCAGTACCGGACCCGGTGGGCAAACCACAGCCTGGAGGTGAGCCTTCCCTGAGGAAGTCCCCAGAACGACTGGATACACTTCCATCCTGGGCTCGTTCCCGTGCCTGGTCCAAAGACCACCGCTGACGCTCCAAAGACTCTGGAGACCATCGCCAGTCTAGGTCTCAAACTCTCAGCTCTTCTTGTTCCTCTAGACGAGAACGCTCCTGACGTCTGTCCTCTGACGGACTTCTGTCTTTGTTCCGGAGCCGGTCTTCGGACCGACATCGGTCACCCAGCTACCGATGACAGAGGGAGTCTGGTCATAAGGAGAGATCTGACTATTCTAGACCTAGTAGTCGATCTTCCTCTTCTTTGTCGACATCTTCTTCCTCGCTTGACTTCGGGCGGTCCCCGGGGGAGAAGGACCAGCCTTACTCACCTCCAGACGATCCGACCTTTATGGACGTCATGAGGCATATCCAGGCCTCCAAGGAGTGGGAAACTGAGGACCTGGATCCGGAACGCCGAAGGTTGGCCAAATACCTGAGGCAAAAGAAGCCGAAACCATTGGTGGTCCCTCCTTTAGTGGACACTTTCCAGGACCTGACTCAGACTACCTGGAAGCATCTGGCCTCCATCCCGGCTGTTCCCAAAAAATCGGACAGGTTGTATAAGGCCCTGAGGGCAGAAGATTTTTTTAGCAGAGAATCCTCAGGCGGACTCTTCATTCATCTCGGCTGCCCATGATAAGTCCAGGCAGCCGAAGCACCTTAGCTCACAGCCTCCTGATCCGGAGTCTCTGTATTTGGACCAGGTGGGCAAGAAAGTTTACTCTGCTTCCACCTGCTCCATCCGGTCCCTTAACTTCCTGACGCATATGGTCCAGTACCAGAATGCTCTATGGGAGAGTGGACAAGAGCTACTGAGAGCCATGCCAGATTCTGAGCAGAAGAAGGAGTTTCTAGACATTGTTAAATTGGGCTCCAACGTAGGTTCTTATGTCCTGAGAGCCTCGTACGACACTGCAGATACGGCAGCCAGGGCATTCGCTTCCGGGGTGTGCCTTTGGCGCCATACCTGCTTAAGAGTTTCGGGTTTTCACCAGGATCTGCAGTCCGTTATCAGGGATTTGCCATTCCAGGGTACCGTGTTGTTTGGGCAAGAGACGGAAGCTTTGATTTCTCGGCTCCAGGAGTCTGGCAAGTCCATCTGGTCGGTACGCCAAATGTACCGCAGCAACGACAACGGAAATGGTCATTTCACAAGCCCTCAGGTGGTCAAGCCCATGGTAATCAGCAGGGTCAGAGAGGTGGCTTTTGTAGGAGAGCCAGTAACCAGCAACCTGGAGGCGCTTCTAACTGTGGGCCCAAGTCCTCCAAGGCCTCTCTGCCTACGTCTGGCTCAGCCCATTGACTCCCTTCCGCCCCCCCTTCCAAAGGAAGACTCCGGGGAGATGGTCAGGGGCCGCTTCTCCCTTCATCTCGGAGGGTGGAGGTCGATAACTGCGGACCAATGGGTCCTGGACATTATCAGGAGAGGGCAAACGCTAGAGTTCATGGAGTTCCCTCCAAATACTCCACCAAAGTACTCCCGATATCCTCCTCCTCACATCCCACTGATAGGAGAAATTCGGACCCTCTTGCAAAAAAAGGCAATAGAGCTAGTCTCCTTGCATCAGCGGGGAAAGGGGTTTTATTCCCACTTCTTCCTGGCCCCAAAAAAGACGCAGGATCTTCGTCCCATTCTGGACCTCGGCTCTCTCAATCTCTTTATAGAGTACAAAAGGTTCAGGATGGTGACCCTTCCAGGTCTACTCCCCCTGCTGCACCAAGGAGACTGGCTCTGCTCCCTAGACATGCAAGATGCATATATGCAAATCGGGGTCTTCCCTCCCCACCAGAAGTTTCTGAGGTTCCTCTTGCAAGGGGAGCACTGCCAATTCTGAGTTCTTCCGTTCGGTCTCTGCTCCGCTCCGTGAGTCTTTACAAAATGCTTGGCAGTGGTGGCTGCAGCTCTAAGGCGCCAAGGGCACTACATTTTCCCTTACCTTGATGATTGGCTGCTTACAGCCCTGTCCAGATCAAGCCTACTTCACACCCTTGGAGAAACCTATACTCTGTTCCGAGAGCTGGGGATCACCCTGAACCGTCAGAAATCGTCCCCCGTGTCCTGTCAAAGACTTGTCTTCATTGGAGCTATCCTGGATTCTATCCAGGGCATGGCTTTCCTACCCCCTGATGGGCAATCGCTTGCAAGAGATTGCTGAATGGATCTCAGTAACTCCTCAAGTTCCAGCGTGGAACTTCCTCAGGCTGCAGGGGCACATGGCGGTGGCCATTCCAGTTACTCCTCTGGCCCGCCTCCACATGCGGGTCCCAGAATGGATGCTCAGGGTACAGTGGGTCCAGGGCTACGATGATCTAGACTTTCTGGTCAGGTTCACCAAGCCAGTCAGGAGAACTTTGCTTTGGTAGATGGACCCACGGAATTTGGAGAAAGGGGTCGAGTTTCATCCGGAGCCACCAGGTCAGACCCTTATGACAAATGCATCGGATCTGGGATGGGGAGCGCACCTGGGTGCTCATCAAACGCAAGGGGTTTGGACACCCAAGGAGCGATCTCTCCATATCAATATATTGGAGATGCGAGCGGTTCTCTGTGCCTTACAGGCTTTTCAAGAGGACCTGGTGCCAGGCTCTCTTCTAATTCAAACAGACAATGTGGCAGTCGTCTTCTACATCAACAAGCAAGGGGGGACTCATTCGTATCCTCTTTGCAGGGAGGTGATGAGAGTCAGGCACTGGGCGCTGGAGTGGCACATTCTGCTGTCTGCAGTGCACGTTCCAGGTGTCCTGAACAATCTGGCCGACAGCTTAAGCAGGTCTCGTTCCAGAGCGTACGAGTGGGTGCTGTTACAGTCCGTAGCAGATCAGCTCTTCCACAAGTGGGGTCATCTAGAGGTGGACCTCTTGGCATCACCACGCAATGCCAAACTGCCAGTTTTTTGCTTGCGAGAGCACGCGCCTGAAGTTTTCTGGCCAGACGCGTTATCCCTTTGTTGGGCAGGGAGGTTTCTCTACGCCTTCCCTCTCATTCAGAGAGTCCTTCTGAAGTTGCAGGCAGAAGGGGCTCGAATGATTCTAGTAGCCCCCTGATGGCCTTGGCAGATTTGGTTCCCACTCCTGCAGCGGTTATCCACAGAACCTCCAACTCCGCTGCCCATATGCTCGCAGTTGCTATCCCAGGAACAGGCATCGCTGGTACATCTGGATCTTCGTTCTTTACATCTGCATGCTTGGCTCCTTCTGACATAGCCCAACAGAGATACAGAGTTTCCCCCGAGGTAGCGGCAGTCCAAATGTCAGCGAGGAAGCCCTTCACCCGCTCTGTGTATGCTATGAAATAGAAGCGGTTTTGTTTATGGGCCTCGACACAACATTTGGACCCCGTCACCTGTCCAGTGAACTCAGTGTTACAGTACCTCCTTTCCATGTACCAAAATGGCCTGAGTTACTCCTCTATTAAGGTGCACATATGGGCTGTCTCCGCCTATCATGCTCTGATTGGAGACAAGGCGTTAGCACTGTTGGATGTAGCCCGCACCTTTTTGAGAGGAATTTTACATATGAGATCTCCCATTCGAGACCCTATCCCACCCTGGGATCTCCTTTTTGTGTTGGAGAAGCTCGCCCTCCCTTCCTTTGAGCCAGCAGCAGATTGTGAGCTGCCTTATCTATCTTGGAAGGTGAGGTTTTTTTGGTTGCTATTACCTCAGCTCGAAGAGTTTCCGAACTTCAGGCTCTGATGTACACGTATAAAGAGCTGTATTTGGTTTTCCACATGGAAAGGGTTTCACCTTAGAACAAATCCTAAGTTTCTTCCGAAAAAGTGGTCTTGGAGTTGACTCTCAACCAGTCGGTTGACCTTCCAGTCTATTTTCCTTCCCCATCTAATAGAGGGGAAGCTCTCCTTCACACATTGGACGTCCACAGGACTTTGAGGTATTACCTCAAAAGGACGGCTGCGCACAGTCAGTCGGAGCAACTCTTTGTGGTCTTGGCACCACAATGCTTGGGCAAACTGGTGACCAAGCAGACTATTTCAAAGTGGATCATCCACTGCGTATCCTTCTGCTATGAAAAGCACAATAAACCCCTACCGGGTCCAGTCAAGGGTCACTCCAGTAGGAGAGTGTCTGCTTCTTTTGCCGCCCTGAGAAATGTCTCTATAAGGGACATGTGTGCAGCTGCTACCTGGAACTCTGTACATACCTTTGTCAAGCATTACAGCTTGGATATTGTCTCCAGACGCCATGCCAGTTTTGGTCTGGCTGTTTTGCAGGAACTTTTGTCCTAGGCCTCTGGAGTCAGTATATTCCACCTCCTGGGGTCAACTACCTCTTTGGCGTGGGACTGCTTGGTATTCAGTCCTAACTGTTATAGCCTGCTGCAAGAGCTCCCACTCGAAGTAAGATAGTACAGTTATGTAATAACTTACTGTAACAGTAGATCTTCGAGAGGAGCTCTTGCAGCAGGCGTTACTTTCCCACCTGCCTTCCCCCTCAAGGTGTGCAGATCTTCATCTACATCTTCGAGTGCTTTGTCTCCTTCTGTTGTCAGGGCTTGTTCACGGGTTTTGGTGGGGGAGCTGAGGTGGAGCTGGGTCCGCCCCCTTTTGTGGCGGGGCCGACATCGGGGGGCGGTCTCTGCTTGGTACTGATGGCTGAGAAGTTTTCCGGAGGGTCCTAGTGCCTGCAAGTGTGAATGACCAATCCCTGGCACAGGAAGCTAGCTCACCTAAGGGCTTGCATCAACAGCTGGTATACAAGAGGACAGGAAATTAATGCTTCTAGGATTGTGGACATGTTGTTCATCCACAGTGTTTGGCATGTCCTTTCTCTTTAAGAATCTTGCCGGAAGGTCTTGAAGCTGGCTTCTTCCACCCATCTGGGTGATGTAATCCTTTGCTCTGCTCCATGTTGCGAGATCTTCCTTTCCGCTGGAAGATGCAGGTTCCCTCCTTTCCGCTCTTGCGTTCAGTAGGCACTGGCTTCAAAATCCTTGGATTTGCTTAAACTTAAACTCGTTAGAGTTAATAATAATCTGTTCGTGATCTCGACCACAATGGAAGACAAGTATTCTCCCAGTTTCTGCCGCTGCCTGTGAGGGCAAAAGATGTCTCGCACAGAACCGCATGCCATGTGCATATATTGCCTGGGTGTCAGCCATTACACCCAGGCCTGTGATATGTGTTGCATTTTTCACCCGAGCATCCTGGACGATTGTCTCGCACAGTTAAAGTTGGGCAGACCGGAGAAACAGAACCCGCTGGTCAAATCTAAGGAAGCCCAATGTGTGGTCTTCACAGCTGCAGGGTCCGCCGAGCATCTTGAACAAATGAAAGCTCTCGAGAAAAAGGCAGCTTGTGCCGCAGATCGGTCCTTAGAGTCCTTTTTCATTCTGCTCAATTTGGGCTCCACTTTCTCTGGTTCCTTTCAGGAGATGTGCCAATCCCTTCCCAGCAAGGGTGAGGGGCCTTCGGGCACGCATGTCTCTTGGTCCTGTAAAAAGGACAAGGAACCAAGAGAGACTTTTCATCTCACTGATGACGTTCCTGGGATCTTGAGAGATCTCAGTCCCAGGAATCACCTGTCTTGACTTTGGTTGAGGTTGTGGCCTCGGCCATTGGTTTCACGGTCCCACCGTCAGGCCAGCCAGTTCAGACATTGTACGACGATCCGGTCAAGATCATCCTCGACCCAGTCGAGCCACTGTCACTCCCATCGAGGAACCGGTCCTGAGCAAAAGAGCCGCTGTTGTCTCTCTGGTGCCTTTGATCGACCCAGTCGGGTCACCCTGACGATTGAGGTCTTGACCCTTCAACCGACAGGCTGAAGAAGGTGCACAAGCGCTCTAAGAAGAGGCGACACCAGCACTCTTCTTTTTACTCCTCGGATGAGGAGAGGCGTTGACAGAAACTCCGTTAACGCTACAAAGATTTGATGTAGCAACAGCTGATCTTGTCCGATCAGAAGCTGGTCCCGGCTTCCACCTTGGCCATTACTTGGCTTTCGCCTCCCAGGTCAACGCCGATTCCTTGGAGCCGGCCCGCACCGTTTCTTCTCCCACAGAGCCGGTCAAAACCATTCTGGTTCGGGCCAAGTCGACCTCTCCACCGATTCTGATGAAACCACCACCTGAACAGCCCACGGTGGCGGTGCCTGCCAAAGAGTCTCAGCCTGTTCTGGGCCTACCGCGTAGGTGGTCTGTTACCCTCTCTCCTGATTGCCCCAGGCACGTGAAGGGAGACATAGGTGGCCAGCCGATTTATCCAGACTCTTCGGAGTCCGATGACTCTTACCTACATTCCCATCCTTTGGATGATGAAGCAGTCGGAAGGCTCTCGACTGAGGAAGGCCCCTCTTCCTTTATGGGCATCCTCCGTCTGATCTCTGAATACACAGGGATGGCTCCTAAACCCATCCAAAATGGGCCGAATATCCTCAAACGGGGGGATTCACCGGGACGAAGCCTTTCCGGTGGCCAAGGCCACTATTGGTCCAGCTTTGGCAGCATCCTGCCTCCTGACCTGTGCCTTCTTTCCGAATGGCCTGCAAATACGCGGTGCCCATTTGGTCCCTTTCGGGGTTCACAGAGCACCCCTCTGCAGAGGGTTTGGTGACCAAATCTGTGTTCAGATACTCTGGTAGTTCGGCAGATACAGATAGGCCCCCAGAGAAAGAGTCCAAAAACTGGACCATTCTGCCCGCAAAGTCTGTACCGCCTGTTTGCTGGGCCTCCATCAGGTAAGCTCGGCCATCATCATGGTGCATTTCTCTCTCGGCTTTCTGGGCTCCCTTGATGAGGTTCTCCCTCACCTCCCCGCAGACCTCCAGACCATGGTCAAGCAGGTCCGGGACCAGGGTCAGGCAGCAACTCCAGACAGCCCTGGACCTTGGGGATTCATGCACCTGTTCGGTGACAGCCGCGGTTGCCATGCACCACAGGGCTTAGTTAAGGGTCTCCACAGCAGACACCCAACACAAGGTAATGGATGTCCCTTTCCAGGGTACCGATCTCATGGCGCAGGTGTGGAAGGTCACCTCCAGTGCATTGAGAAGTCCAATGCCACCTTTGACTCAGTAACTTCTGCCCAAAAGGAATTTCAGGGTTTCAAAAAGCAGAAGAAGCCATTTCGGCACTCTGCCCCTGTGGCCAAGCAGCCTCACTTCCAAGCAGGGCAGCAACAGCAGGCACAACCTTGGTGCCCTCAGCCCAAGTCTGGGCCTCCAGCGGCCTGCAAGCCCGGATGATGGGACTCCGGTGGTCCCCAGTCTGGACCCTCTTCCTCCAAGCATGCCCAGTGACAGGATGGGGTGGCCACACCTATTCCTGTCACGCAAGCTCTGGGTCCTCCTGTGGGGGGTCAGCTCCGCCATTTCCTTTCTGCCTGGTCTGTTGTTACCACGGACAGGTGGGTTCTAGAAGTGGTCGGCCAGGGTCTGCCTGTGGATTTCGAGCAGTACCCTCCAAGCCAAGCCCGTGCCCCATGGGAGAAAATGGTGTCCGTACACATGCGGTCGGCTCTCGGAGATGACACTGCCCAACTCCTCTACAAGGAGGTGGTGGCCCGAGACACGGATCCTCCGATCAACCCAGGGTTTGTATCCAGGTCCTTCCTGGTTCTGAAGCAGGCGAGGGGCTGGCACCCCATTCTAGATCTGCATGACCTGAACCAGCTCCTCGGGTCTCACACCTTCAGGATAGTAACTCTGTCCCAGATCATATCATATCTATCAAGCAGAACATGTGGTTTTGCTCTCTGGATCTCCAGGACGCATTCTTTCACATCCCGATCTGTCCATCTCACCAGAGGTTCCTTTGCTTTGAAGCAGAAGGAGCCCTATTTGAGTTCTGAGCCATGCTGTTTGGCCTGTCTTTGGCCCCACGCGTCTTCACCAAATGCATTGTAGTGGTGGCGGCCCATCTTCGGCGTAGAGGGGTCAGGGTTTACCCATATCTTGATGACTGGCTCTTGGCGGGTTCCACCAAGCAAGAAGTGGAGAGGTCCAGGGACCTGGTCCTCCAGACCTGCAATGACCTAAGCCTCCTAATCAACGAGACCAAATTAGAACTCGTACCTCCTCAGGTGATATGTTTCATCGGAGCAGAGCTTGACTCCTGCCGAGCCAGAGCCTGGCTCCCAATGGACAGGGCAGAGGTTCTCTCCTCCTTTGCCTAGTCATTTCTGGTTGGGCACTTGCGCTCTGCCCTGGACTTTCTGCATCTTCTGGGGCACATGGCAGCCTGCACTACCGTGGTCCGATGGGCACGGTGGCATATGTGCCCCCTCCAATGGGAGCTGGCCAGCCAGTAGACTCTGCATCACGGTCAGTTCGACCAGCTGGTCACTGTGACCCAGAAGCTCTGAGATTCTCTCCAGTGGTGGTCCGTCCTAGATACAGGATCCCATTTGTCCATCCCATGACGATGGTCATCCTTACGACCTATGCTTCTCTCACAGGCTAGGAAGCCCACATTGAGAACCACAGAGCCCACAGAGGAATCCCGGTGTCTTATCAACCTGCTGGAGCTCCAAGCAGTCAGACTGGCACTGTCAGCATTCACTCCACTCCTTCGGGGTCAAGTGGTGCAAGTCCAGACGGACAATACCATGACCATGTACTACCTCACCAAACAGGGCAGCATGCACTCCTGGCTGCTGTACAGGGAAGTGCTCCACATGTGGACGCTGGTGAGCAGACTGGAGCCGACTGGAAGCAGATCTCCTAGCCATCCATGTGGCAGGAGCCTCGGATCAACAGGCGGATGCTCTCAGCCGTGTGGGCAAGACATCCCATGAGTGGTCTCTCCATCCAGAGGTAGTTGATAGCCTGTTCTCCCAATGGAGCAAACCTCAGGTGGATCTGTTCACCTCCAGGGAGAATACCAGCTGAGGCTGTTTCATGCCCGCCCTCCTCTGCAGGGCTCGCTGCTGGGGCATGCCTTCTTGAGGCCTTGGTCCCTGGGCCTCTTCAGTGCCTTTCCTCCATTTCCCTTGGTTCACAAGGTGATCCTCGAGGTCAGAAGGGACAAGGCAACGGTGATCCTGGTAGCCCCAGATTTTCAGTGCCAGTTCTGGTATCCAGATCTCCTCAGCCTCAGTTCCAAGCCTCCAAGGCATCTTCCAGGATGCCCAAACCTGTTATCTGCCAATCAGGGGAAGGTATTCCATCTGGACCTTCAATCCCTGCACCTGACATCCTGGTTCCTGAGCAGCTACAGTTTCAGGCTTTGGGTTTCTCTGAGAATGTACTCACTGTAGTGGAAGCATCCAGGCAGGAGTCGACCAGGAAGTGCTATGCCTTCAAATGGAAATGGTTTTCCATTTGGTGTCAGGGTAAGGGCCTGGACCTTTTGTTCTGTCCAGTGGGTAGCATCCTAGACTACCTTTGGGCTCTGTCCAAAGGGGGTCTTCGGTCTGCGACCCTTAAGGTGCACCTGGCAGCCATCTCTGCTTACCGAGCGTGGGCCGGTCAGCAGATGGCGCAGGAGAAGGTGGTCTGGCATTTCTTTAAAGGCCTAGACCACATATCCCCTTCGGTGCGTGAACCTCCACCTCTGTGGGATCTATTGCTGGTACTGGCAGAGCTCATGGGCAAGCTATTTGAACCAGTGCACAAGTGTAAGATGTCACATTTGTCATGGAAGATCACTTTCCTGGTGGCTATCACATCTGCCAGAAGGACTTGGAGCTCCAGGCGCTCTCTGTGGAATCTTCTTACCTGGTCTTCCACAGGGACAATGTTGTCCTGTGCCCCCACCTGAAATTCCTTCCGAAGGTGATGTCAGAGTTCCATCTTAACCAGGTGATGACTCTGCCTGTGTTCAACCCGAACTACACCGTAGAGGCCAAGTACAGGCTCCATACTCTGGACTCTCTCTTATTATAAGGAGTGGACGGTGGAAGTCTGGGGAGAGGTTCACCAGCTGTTTGTCACCTACGCTGACGCTGCACCTGGCAGACCTGCAGCAAAGTGAGTGATTGACAGATGGATTACATCCTGCATTGATCTCTGCTATAGGTTGGTAGGCAAGGAGCCTCCTAGAAGGATAAGAGCTCATTCTGCCTGCGATGCTGCTGTGACGGTGGCTGCTTCCAGGGACATCCCTATCCAGGAAATCTGCAGGGCTGCTACCTGGAAGACAGCAAACACCTTTATTACCCGTTACCACATCATACTACAGTCACGCAGGGATGCTGGTTGTGGGGCCTCAGTTCTCCAATCTCTTTTCCCCAAGTAAGTATATCAGAGGGGGTGTGTGCCTTGCTTCCCAGAGAACTGCTTACAGTCTACCGAACAGTGTGGCTAGAACAACATATCCATGATCCTAGAAAAACTGGTTACTCACCTGTAACAGTAGATCTTACTTCGGAAGGGCTCTTGCAGTAGGTAATTACATATAGGACTGACGCCGGCCGGCGGCAGGACTCCACGGAAAAATTTCTAGCTAGTAGTCCCTGGCGGGACCGCCCGATCAGGTGACGGCGTGCCAGATGACGTCGGTATAAAGGGGCGGTCCCAGACGCCCGGCTTCCAGTTCTTTCCCGCCGTCAGCTCGTGCAGCGCCTCGCGGTGAAGTTCTATCGCTCGGTCCTGTTACTTCATCGGTTTTTCCGAAAAGTTTCAGTATTTTGTATTTTATTTTTTCTATTGTCAGGTGAACGTTGGTATATGTCGTCCCCTTCAAAAAATAAGTGCGACTCGTGCGGTGCCCAACTACCTCACAAAGACGGTCACTCCTTCTGCCTTTTCTGTTTAGGCCCCGACCACGCAGTCGAGAAGTGTCCGCTCTGCCTTCATTTCAACGCGGCCACCCGCAGACGATGCCAGCAGTCTCTCGAAGCCCATCTCCTCAAGAAGAAGATGTCCGCGATGGAGAAGGAGTTGAAGAAACTTCGGCAGGCATCAACCTCCCCTGAAGGGCACAAGAAGCGGGACAAGGAAAGGCACTGGGAAAAGGCCTCCTCCTCCATGACTCCAGCTGGAGTTGCGGGCAAGGTAACATCCCCTCCGGGGGATCGCCCGACGGCAGCCTCCAAGGCTTTGGAGGAGGCGCCGCCCCCCCTGTCGGGTTTCACGCCGAGCCCGGCTGCCCTCCGGGCAGAAGGAGGCTCCAGCCCAGTACCGCCGAGCAGGCTTGCGGCCTACTGGTTAACGCCCTATAAGCCGGAGTCGGCTCCTCTGACGTCCGCCGGGAGAAGCGTCAAGACGCCTCAATTCTTCGGGCGGCAAGACAGCAGTGTCCCCATTGACCGGGCCTCTTCATCCTCGGCCTGCCTCCGACGGTGACCCCCGGGTCTGACACCGCCTTCTGGCGCCCACCGAATCGGACCCTAAGTCACACGTTGGCTCCTCCGACGTGCGCGGGGCCTCTGAGCCTACGGCAGACCCTGCTTCGTCTGTTGTACCAGGTTCCCCGCAGCCTTCGCTGCCATCAGGGGAGCCAGAGTCCCCCCTGCCCGACCCCGGGGATTTTTCTCCTCCGTTCCCGGACGAGGCTCGGGATCCTGGGCTACCATCCGATCCTCTTTCTACAGAGCTGGATCTGACATCAGCTCCCCTGACGCTGGCTCCGGCGCCGGCTCCCTCGATGCGCCGTTCGACTACCGCTCCGCCGACGCCGGGTTCTGACACTGCCCCTCCGACGTCGGGTGGGGGTATTCCTCTTCCATCGGGCCCTCCACCCCACGGGCCTATCACGGTTGATCCGCCTGTGGAGTACCCGGCTGGGCCGTCTGCTCCGGCAGCTCCTCCAGTGCCTGGGTATCCGCCGTCCTATCCTCTGGTTTTCCCAGGTCCACAGTGTCCTGCGCTGACTCCACCAACGCCGCAGTACCCGGCTCCAGTATTCCCACAGCCGGGTTACGGATACTTTCCCTACGGATTTCATCCGTACAACTATCCCCCTTCTCCTCCTCCACCGCCCCCTAGGCGCGGTGGATCTCCAGAAGACTCTGGCCTCCTGGTGGGCTAGACAAGGCTCAGCTCACCAAGGAAGTGAGGCCGTCTTGCAGCGGCAATGCCACCACCGGCTCCGTCGCCCCCAGGCAGCACACTCTCTCCACCTCCGGATTCCTCGGCTTTGCCTCGGGATCCAGAGAGAACAAGGACACGCGTCCAGGGATCCCCCCTAAGGAACCCGTTCCTCCCCCTAGATGAACTAGGGAGTCTTACTCTGCTTCAAATTCCTCTTCTTCTTCTCTCTCGGACTCCTCGGAGGCCTCCGATGGGTGTTTCGAGAAAGACGACGAGCCGCGCTCTCCGTCCAAGCCCCGGCCGAGGACTCCTCCGGAGGATCCTTCCTTCACGGAGTTGCTCAGGAAGATTCAGGAATTCCATCAGTGGCGTTCCTTAGAGCCAGATCCTCAACGGGTTAAACTCGCCGAACATCTGGACTTGCCCCTTATGGCTCCTACTCTAGTGCCACCCTGGATCGAGCCTCACGCCCACCTTGTTTCCACTATTTGGAAACAACTGTCGGCTTTAGCCCCACTTCCTTGGAAGTCCAACAGACTATACCAGGCTCCGGAGGGTGTAGACCTTTTAGACTCTCACCCCCGTGCAGACTCGGTTGTGATTAGCGCCGCTCACGGCCAGTCAGCACACCCGAAACATTTGAGCTCATCCCCCCCCCCCGGATAAGGAATCTCGCTTCTGGATCAGTATGGAAGGAAGATCTATGCTTCTTCCACACTGGGAATTCAGGCCCCTAAATTATGTAGCACATATGGGGATTACCAGAAGGCTGTCCCTACCCAGGTGGAACTAAGATTGACTCCTGCCTGACTCTCCAAGTCAAGCAGGAGTTAGCTGACCTGGTCTGTTCTGCTCGTTCGGCCAGTTGTCATATTCTGGGGGCGACCCTCTGATGCAGTGGACACCGCGAGACGGAGCTCTGCGTTGCCATAAGTCTTGGTCATGCATGGCTCCGTGTGTCAGGTCTGGTCCCGGAGGTGCAGTCAGCGATCCAAGAAGCACCTTTCAGGGTTCTGTGCTTTCTGTGGTGATGTCAAGGACATCATCACTGACTTGCAGGAGAAGGGGACGACCCTAAAATCTGTTGATTCAATGTACCGTCCCCATCCCCCACAGCGCTGTCCCTTTTGCAGACGCAGCCGGCCTCAAGCAAAACCTCAGGGAAGGCGGGCCACTAAACGTCGGGCCCCCACAGCTGCCAGGCCCCCGCCGCCCAAAAAAGCAATGGGTGCCCCAGCTGCGGCGCTGCCTCACACCACCTGACTCCTTCCCTCTCCCACCGCCTCCAGACGAACTGGTAGGAGGGAGGTTCTCCCTCCACCTTCCGGGTTGGGAGAGGATAACGTTGGATTCATGGGTGCTTCAGATCATAGCAGAGGGGCACTCCATAGAGTTTCTGCAGAAACCTCCACGTCACCCCCCTCTGAACTCCTCTTACTCAAGGGACCATCTTCCTTTGGTCAGGGAAGAAATCTCTGCTCTCCTCGTGAAGCAGGCTATAGAGCCCATCCCCCCTCACCTTCACGGGACAGGTTACTATTCCCATTTCTTCCTTGTACCAAAGAAGATGGGAGATCTCAGACCCATTCTTGATCTCAGCTCCCTGAACCTATATGTGGAATACAAGAGGTTCAGGATGCTCTCCCTTCAAACCCTCTTGCCCTTGCTTCAGCCGGGCCAATGGCTTTGTGCACTGGATATGCAGGATGTGTACCTGCACATCCCCATTCGCCCTTCGCACCGAAAGTACCTCAGGTTTGCGTTCAGGGGACCACTACCAATTCTGGGCGCTCCCTTTTGGTCTTTCCTCGGCTCCCCGAGTCTTTACCAAATGCCTGGCGGTGGTAGCAGACCACCTGCGTGCTTTGGGAGTTCAGGTTTTTGCCTACCTAGACGACTGGCTCCTGGCGGCCCCATCCAGGGAGGAACTCCTGCATTTCCTCTCCCTCACCCAGCAGATTTTCACTTGTCTGGGTATTACCATCAACCATTCCAAGTCTCATCTGGATCCCTCCCAGAGACTACAGTTTATCGGGGCTATCCTCGATACGACAGTGAGCAAGGCCTTCCTGCCTCCGGACAGGGCGGCCTCTCTTCAGTCACAGATTTCCCTGCTATCAGAACGCAGGAAGGTTCCGGCGAGGTCGGTTCTCCGTCTCTTGGGGCTCATGGCGGCCGCCATCCCGACAGTTCCGGCGGCGCGCCTCCACATGAGAATCTCTCAGTGGACTCTCCGCTCTCAGTGGGATCAACGAGTAGATGATCTAGATCATCTGGTTCTGATCTCCTCGCCGATGGTAAGAGACTTGCAATGGTGGATGGTTCGAGAGAACCTATTCCGGGGGTCCCCTTTTTTCTTCCTCCCCCCGATCAGACTCTGACCACGGATGCTTCAGGCGAAGGTTGGGGAGCCCATCTGGGTCCTCACCGAACCCAGGGCCTCTGGTCAAAATTGGAGTTAGTTCTCCACATCAACGTGCTCAAGCTTGAGCAGTTCTGTATGCTCTCAGGCCCTTCACCAATACATCCTTCCCGGTCACCTAGCTGTCCAAACGGACAACATGTGTGTGGTGTGGTACATCAACAAGCAGGGAGGGACCCGGTCCTACCCGCTGTGCAGGGAAGCGATGAGGGTTTGGGAATGGGCTACGCTTCACAACCTTCACCTCACAGCGATCCATGTTCCGGGAGTCGACAATGTCCTGGCAGACAGGCTAAGTCGCTCGTTGGCTCTGCCACACGAGTGGGAACTGGACAAAAAAGTTCTAAAAAGCATCTTCCAGATTTGGGGGACTCCTCAGATAGACCTGTTCGCCTCCTCCCAAAACGCAAAGCTTCCAACCTTTTGCTCGCTCGCTCCAGAGCGAGGCGCTTTCTGGAGCGACGCTCTATCTCTAAGTTGGAAGGACAGATTCATCTATGCTTTTCCCCCAATTCCTCTGGTCCCTCGTGTACTGCAGAAACTGGCTTTGGAAGGAGCGAGAATGATTCTGATCGCTCCTTTCTGGCCCAGGCAAATCTGGTTCTCTCTTGTACAACAATACTCAGAGGTTCCTCCTCTTCCTCTTCCTCTTCCTTTATCTCGAGGATTGCTGACCCAGGATCAGGGGACCCTGGTCCATCCGGGACTCAAGTCCCTTCAACTTCATGCATGGCTCCTGCAGACCTAGCTCAATCTCGCTTTGGTGTTTCTCCTAAGGTGGCCGAGATTCTGGTGGAGGCTAGAAAACCCTCCACTAGGTCCACCTACGCCATGAAATGGAAAAGATTTTCCATCTGGGCTGCGTCCAGGAACGTAGAGCCCTTTTCCTGTCCTGTGACCATTCTACTTGACTACATGCATCATCTTTTCGACCTAGGTCTCAGTCACTCCTCTTTGAAAGTCCATATGGGGCTATTTCAGCCTATCATGTCCCTTTCTCTGATAAGGCATTTGCCCAACTGGAGGTATCAAAACTTTTCTCAGAGGGTCCTTCATCTCAGGCCCCCTGTCCAGACTCAGCTCCCCTTGGGACTTAAACTTTGTCCGAGAAACTTACCCTTCCTCCCTTTGAGCCTCTGCGGCTTCCATGAACTTGAAGTTTTATCGTGGAAGGCGGCTCTTCTTGGTGGCCATTACTTCTGCTTGCAGAATTTCCGAGCTTCAGGCCCTGATGTGCAAAATCCCTTATCTGATTTTTCACAAAGAACGAGTAGCTCTTTGCACGAATCCTAAGTTTCTCCCGAAAGTGGTAGCGGAGTCTACCTTAAATCAGGCTATTGAATTACCTGCCTTTTTCACGCAGTACTCCAACCAAGGAGAATACTTGCTCCATACCATGGATGTCCACAGGATTCTGAGATACTACACCAATAGGACGAAGGATCTCAGAAAGACTGATCAGTTGTTCATCTCTTTTGCTCACAAAAGAGAAGGCAATGCTGTTTCTAAGCAATGCCTATCAAAGTGGTTGGCTCATTGCATCACTTTCTGTTATGACAAGTACAACAAGACCCTCCCAGATCAAGTCAGAGGTCACTCCACTTGTGGAGTAGCAGCCTCTGCGGCTTGTTTCAAGAACGTGTCTGCAGCAGACATCTGTGCTGCCGCCACTTGGACTTCCGTCCATAGCTTTACTAAACATTACAGTTTGGACATTGCCTCTCGCCGTAGAGCAGGCTTTGGGTTAGCTGTCTTGCAAGGCCTCCTTTCTTGAGGCTTGCAAGATTATTTGTTATTTCTTGGAGTAGTTCCTCCTCCCGATGCCTTTCATTTGTTCCAGACTGCTTGGGATTCTGTCCTATATGTTTTTTTTTGGCTTCTATTTTTGTCCCCCCGGGGCCACTGATCTGCTTACCTGCCACGTCCTGGCATCCCCCGCAGGTCTGTCTGGCCGCCGTCCCCTTGGATTACCCCCAGCCACCCCTAATTAGGCCACCTGACTACCCCCTAAGCTTGCCCCCGCGGCGGGGGTGGGAGTACTCCGGAGCTCAACCCGCCCATTCCGGATCCAGTATTGCCGCGCATCCAGGTAGCGGGAGAGTCCACACGGAGACGGCCATCATGCCGCCGCAACCAGTGCCCTCCTTTTTTCCACTTTTTCTCCCCGAGCCGGCAGGCGTGCACTGACGCCCATGGCCGTGAGCGTGCGCGCATCCGCCCACGTTCTGGCCAGGCCTCTGAGCTTGTGCTCCCAGCCGCGGAAGTACCCCCGGTCTCCACCGGGGGTCACTCCCGCGCCGGGACGCCCCTGGATCCCCCCCAGGGAGAGGAGAGCTGTCCTACGGACGTTCGATCCTACTCCTCCCCGCCGACCCAGTACTGGGCTCGTTCCCGAACCGGGTTGCTGGCGTGACGCAGTGTGGCGCCCAGCGCCTCAACCTCAGTGCCACCGGGCGGCTTATTCTGTCCTATATGTAATTACCTACTGCAAGAGCCCTCTCGAAGTAAGATGGTACAGTTACGTAAGAACTTACCGTAACAGTAGATCTTGAGAGGCTCTTCAATAGGCTCTACCTTCCGCCTCCATCCCCTAGGCTTTTTCAGCTCCTTTTCCATTGAGGAAATATCTGCTTCTCTCTCTCGTCCGGCCTGTGGCGGGAAAGAACTGGAAGGCGGGTGTCTGGGACCTTCCCTTTATCACCGGCTTGTCGTCTAGCGCTTCGGTCACCTGACTTTCTAGAGCGGTCCCATCGAGGACTGCTAGCTAGACATTTTTCCGTGGGGTCCTGCTGCCGGCCGGCGTCAGTCCTATATGTAATTACCTACTGCAAGAGCCTCTCTCAAAGATCTACTGTTACGGTAAGTTCTTATGTAACTGTACTTTCTAGGAATGGTATATGTTGTTCATCCACACAACCTCCCCGACTTTGATGTACAACCTGAGCTTCCAGCGGACTAAGATCTGACATCATGGGGCTGAGCCGATAGTTATACCACCCATGTGGGAGGAGCCAGCTTCAAGACCTTCCTGTAAGATTCTGAAAGGGAAAGGACATGTGAAACGGTGCAGATGAACAACATATACCACTTCTAGAACTACTGTTACAGGTGAGTAACCTGTTTTCTCTGCTGTGATCCATTTACAAAAATTAATGGTAATCTGAGTGGAGAGGGGTATTCAGTGGGAGTCCCTAGGTATTGGTGCTCTAACCATAACTGTCCACCATTTTCATGAATGCTCTGGTAATGGGGGACTCTGGCAAGCTGATGAAGTTCACTGAGGACACTAATCTGGCCTGGGTGGGGGACTGCCTTGAGGAGAGGGACAAACTGCAGGAAGAGCTAAGTAAGCTGGGTGCTAGGTTGGACTCCAGAGCGAAATTTTTTTTTTTTTGTTTATTCTCCCTCTTCACTCTGTACCTGATCTCCTTCCGGCCCCCAAGGCTAGCCATCTGTCCCCTCTTTACCTGTCCTGACACGAGATGTCATTCCCCATAGAGCCGTGGTTCACCCTCCCCCCAGGCAGGGACAAGGTGGAAGGGATACACCCTTAAACATTTATGGTTTCATCAGATGGCAGTCTCACAAGCCCAGGCAGGGATATGTCATGGCACACCAGGAGACCATCATCAGGAACGGGGCGCTTCCTTGTTCCAATTTTCTGTCCCCATCCCTCAGCAGCCACGCATACAATGGTGCATGCACGTTAGTGGGACGTCACCCGCAGCCAGCACAGCTCCTCCCACCCCTAGTCTTGTTCTACCTTACCATCTTCTGCATCCAGGGGCCAGTACAGCAGCAGCAGACAGGACCCTCTCTCCCGTAGAGCAGGACAGCATCCTCCTGGATGCTCAGTCCTTCTCCCCCTGGCCTGATGACTCAGGTTCATTCCCAAACTTGGGTCGCCGGCATCATGAGTGGTGGTGCCACCATTGTACTGATGGGCTGGCACTGGAGTCACAGATTGTCACCAATTGCAAGATGTTACACTTGAGGAATAACCAGAAGCAGGATCTGCACAGTGTGTGAGGCTCCTTTTGCTGCAGTGGAGGAGGAAAAGCACATGAGGGTCATAATATACAAGGGGCTGAAGCATGACAAGCAGTATGCCACTGCTGTGAAGAGGGCCGGCCAGCACAATGCTGGGGTGCATCCAAGGAGGGTGGCCATTAGGGTACAGTAATCCTGCCTTTTCACAAGGCCCTGGTCACACCTCAGTTGGTGTACTGCGTTCAGTTCTGCGCCCTTTAATACAAAAGGGACACCGAAGAAGTCGAGAGAGTGCAAGGCAGGGAAACCAAAATGAACCAGTAGGGAAGAGGAAAGGCTGGTGGCCCTTAAAATGTTCACAGTGCAGGAAAGGAGGTTGAAAGGGGACACAGTCGAGACTTCTACATCCTAGTCAAGGGTATCAACAACACTGAACAGATGTGTTTGATGTGGTGTCCTGCAGCAGTATGTGGGAACATGCCCTGAAACTCTGAGATGAGAAATTCAGGGGCAACATTAGGAAAATATTTTAATCCCAGAGGACAATAAACTCACGGAACAGCCTACTAGCGAGGACAGTTCAGGCCTTTAGGGTAACACAGAAGAAAAAATTACTCGCCATAGTAATTGTGTTTCTTCTAATGGAGTCTTGCTGTGTTCTGACATTGTGCAGTTAGCCCCAGCACTTAAACTGCTCCAGAGAGGAAAGAGATAACTCTATGCCAGAGCATAGAATGTTGTGCTCGAGCTCAGTTCAGACCTCTGTCTACTGCACTTCAAAGTGTAACTGTCACATTCTTATGAGCTAATACTAACTAACTACACCTCCTAGCTGGAAATTGTAAATTAACTAGCGAAAAGGCAACCAATTTTTTTCGGGTCCCAAAAGACTCTAGTCGAGAACCCCAAAACAATAACCAGGTAGTGAACAACATAATTACAAAAAATAACATAAACAGAACCCACTCCCTCTTCTAAAGGGGGGAGTGCCAAGAACACCCCTGAGGTGCAGCGCTGTGCCTGCCAGCCCACTTCTCAAAAAGCAGGTTCTGAGAGGGGAGGCAGGGAGAGAGGTCAGAATACAGCAAGACTCCATTAGAAGAAACACAATTACTAAAGTGAGTAATTGTTTCTTCAAACAAGAAGAATTCTTGCTGTATTCTGACATTATGCAGACTACCAAGCAATATCTCCATGAAGGAGGGTACTGAACCTATTTTGGGAATAGGCTCTGCAGTACTGCTGTACCAAACCTAGCATCACTCCTAGCCTGGATATCCAGAGACTAATGCTTGGTGAATGTACGGACTGTTTTCCAGGTGACTGCTTTGCATATTTCTAGTAAGGGTATATCTCTGGCAGCAGCCAGAGAAGCAACTGTACCTCTAGTTGAATGAGCCCTCAGGCCTGAGGGTTTTTTTTTTCCTAGCTTTTCATAGCAGAATTGTATACAAGAGACAATCCACCTGGCAGTAGTTCTCTTAGTAGCAGGTTTACCCTTTCCCACTTCGCCATAAGTGAGAAACAACTTAGGACAGTCAAATCTACGTGCCTTAGTGCGCTCAGTGTAGTAGCTAAGTGCCCTCTTAACTTCCAAACTGTGTAATCTTCTCTCTCCTGAAGAAGAATGATCAGTGAAGAACACAGGAAGAGACATGGACTGGTTCAGATGAAAATCTGAAACCACTCTGGGTAAGAACCTCCTGTTGGTACTAAGGACCACCTTATCTCTATGGAATGAGATAAAACCAGCTCCGCTGACAGAGCTTGTAATTCACTGATACGCCTGGCAGAAGTGATAGCTACCAGGAACACAGTTTTCTAAGCCAAGTACTTAAGTTCTGCTTAGGCCAAAGGCTCAAAAGGGGGTTGCATAAGCTGAGCAATGCAAACATTAAGATCCCAAGCAGGAGTAGGGTCATTCAAAGGGAGGGTTGATATGGAGATAACCTTTAAATAATTTACAGAAAACAGGATGAGATGCCAGGGAGGAAGCCTTCCCCACTGACAGGAATGCAGAAACAGCTGTCAAAGTGTTCTTTCAGAGTAGCTGGGCTGAGGCCTAAGCCATTAAGATGAACCGTATAATCCAGAACTGTAGCCAAATCAGCAGTATCTGGAGATATATCTCTATTGGAACACCAAATGCTGAATCTCTTCCATTTGGAATTATGTTTTGCTGGTGGCAGGTTTTTGAGAGGCTTTGAGAATATCCAGAACCCCCCCCGAGACAGATGCAGACTTGTATATTTCAACTCTTCAAGAGCCATGCCTTGAGGTTGAGAGACCGAAGGTTGGGGTACCATATCCTCCCCTGAGAGGAGGTAAACAGATTGTGTTTCTTGGAAAGAGACAGGGAAAGATGGACTGCTAGGGACCGCAATAGAGGATGCCAAGGCTGCCTGGCCCAGTCTGGTGCAATCAGATTCTCTCTGCATGATTGTGACCTTATCTTGACCAGACCCTTGAACAACAGAGGAAATGGATACAGAAGTGTCCCCTCCCAATCCAGAACTAGAGCATTCAGGGGGACTGAGTCCGTGACTGAGGGGGTCTGCAACAGAAGAGAGGAAGTGGGTGATTGGGGCTGCAAAGAGATCTATCTCTGGAGTGCCCAATCTTGAGAAAATTACGTTCAGCACTAGGGAATACAGGGACCATTTATGATGGCCCTGAGATATCCTGCTCAGAGCATCTGCTAGCACATTGTCCTTCCCTGCAAGGTGGACTGCTACCAGGGATGTCTGCAGGGAATAGGCCAGAGACCATAATGTTATGGCTTCCGTGCACAAGGCTGTAGATGGAGTGCCTCCCTGCTTGTTGATGTGCCACAGGGTGGTGTCTGTCCTGACCTGAACCACCTTGTTCTGTACTGAGTCCAAGAGATCTTGAAGATCCAGGTACACTGCCCTGAGCTCCAGAAGGTTGATATGAAGTAGAGACTCCTGTGGGGACCACACTCCTTATGCTATGAGGGCTCCCAAGTGAGCTTCCCATCCCAGGAGAACAGCATCTGTGGTTAATACCACCGAGTGAGTCTGGGTGATGAATGGGACTCCTTGCCTGAGGTTGTCCTGATCCAACCACCATTGGAGAGCCTGGACCAGAGTCTGAGTCACTGGAATCAGTTTGGTTAGAGGATCTTTTTTCTGAGACCAAAAGGACCTCAGATGGAACTGAATGTCCCTCATCTGAAATCTGGTTCCCGGTACCACTGCAGTGGAAGCTATGTGGCCCAGAAGCTGAAGAAAATACCTTGCTGGTCGAGACACCAGAAGGCAGAAAGAAGAAGCCGGCTCTGTAAGGACCTTTATTCTTGCCAGAGGAAGAAAAGCTTTTGCATGGACAGTGTCCAACTCTATCCCTATGAAGGTCAGGAGTTGCACTGGTTCAAGAACTGACTTTGGAAGATTGAGGGGGAATCCCAGAGAAGTGAGCAATTGTGTCTCTTGCAGGTTTGACTTGACTTAGTCTGTAGACTGCCCCACAATGAGCCAGTCGTCCAGGTATGGAAAAAAGGAAATGTTTTGTCTTCTTAGAAAGGCCACTACTACTGCTAGGCATTTTGTGAACACCCTTGGTGCTGATGGTAGTCCGAAGGGCATTGCTCTGAACTGATAATGGCCTGAAGGCAGTTCAAACCTGAGGTACTTTTTGTGGGAGGACCTGATGGGGATGCAAAAGTAGGCATCCTTGAGGTCCAGGGAGGGTAACCAATCCCCTGGCCTCAGAGAGGGAAGAATTACTCCCAGTCACCATTCTGAATTTTGGCTTGACTAGGTGCTTGTTTAGGTATCTTAGGTTGAGGATGGGCCGCCACTCCCCTGTCCTTTTTTGGGGTAAGGAAGTATCTGGAGTACAGACCCTTGCCCATGTGTGGAGTGGGAATGCTATGGCTCTGAGAGCCAGCAGAGAGGAAACCTCTGCTTCTAGGGCAATGGCTTCAGAGATGTTTGCAGCTGGAAAAGACCTGGCCCTCAGCTTTGGAAATGTTTTGAAGCTGAGCGCCAGTCCCTGGCTTACTACCTCCAGGACCCACTTGTCTGAGGTAACAGACTTCCAGGCCTGGAAGTAGCAAGCCAGCCTGCCTCATACTGGAAAACGGGAGTCGACCTGGGCTGACACATCAGGGTGTCTGCTTGGCAGGAGCCTTGGACTGAGAGGAGGATGCAGCCCTGCTCATCCCCCCTTCTGCCTCTCCCTCTGGAGAACCCCCTCTGAGGAAAAGGAGAGGAGGCCTGTGCCTGGTAGAAAGGCCTTTGAAAAGGCCTACCCCTGCCCCTAGACTGCTGCTTCTGAGGAGTTGCCTGCCTTTCCTTGGCTTTTGCAGTCCTGTAGTCCATCTTTTTCATGTAATTCTCTGTCTGCTCCCCAAAGAATTACCCACCACAAGGAAATGCATGGCCTTAGCCTGGGTGTCCTGTGAGAGGCTAGTACATCTGAGCCAAGCAAATCTCCGAAGAGACACAGATGTAGCCATGACTCATGATGACACATCATTAGAGTCCACAGCAGCATGAAATTGGACTTTGGATGCCTCAATCCCATCAGCAGCCACCTCCTCCAGCTCCATGGCTAGTTGGGGGGAAGCCTGTTTAGCCAGTTCCAGAACAGTATCCCATCTGGACTTCTGGTATCTGGCTGTGTAGGCCATAATGTTTGCCTGCCTGAGTCCCAAGGAGGATGCCATGTACTGTTTCTTGGCCATAGCATCCTCCTTCCTAGAGTCTTTATCTGGGGGCGGTGAAGCCAAGGGTATATTAGCTTTGTCACAGGCTGTAGCCTGCACCACCCCAACATGGCTGCACTGTTGGAAGAAGTACGCTGTACCTGAGCCTGACAGCATATACCTCCTGTCCATTCTCTTGTCCACAGGAGGTAATGAATTTGGTGTCTGGAGAAGTTTTTGTGTCTGTTTCCCAAAAGATTTATGGAGGGGAATAGACAGTCTCTTGGACTCTGGGATGGCCATCATTTCTACATAGTCAGGCTTCTGTTGTTCCTCAACAGCTTCAACCAGTGGGAGCTGGAGGGTCTCTGCCACTTTTTTGTAAAACAAATAGTGGGAAGGGGACTCAGAAAGCCTGGGAGGGAAAACATTAGAAGGTCTGTCTGGGGAGATGTCCGGTTCAGTGGGCTCATCCAGACCTTCCACACCATCATCATCATTGTCATCGTACCCTTCTTCCCCTTCCAAATCCAGTTCATAAAAATCACCTGGACAATATTCCGGAACCAGAGGAACCGATCGAACTGAGTGCCTACCAGGAGACGCTGGATCGGATAGAACCGAATGGAGCGATTCCACAATGCTAATCGCCCTGCCTATCTCTTCAGTGGTTGGATGTAACGGTTCTGGATCTGAACCGGCCGATTTCTTCTTTCTTTTCGCCGGAACCGACCCCTCCGGATCTGTTCTCCTTTTGCCTGAGGAAGTATCGCCCAGGTCAGTGGGCACTCCCTCAGGTTCAGTCTGAATTGAACCGGGCTGGCCAGCTGGATCAACAGACTTCTCTGCCTCCTTTTGCCTAAGCCTATCCAATCTCTTGCCCAGGGTGGCCTTCAGAAAATGTTTACATATTTGGCAGTCTGAATCGAGGTGGTCAAACCCCAGACAATATACACAGGTGGTGTGTGGGTCTGCCTTAGCAAAGGCATCCCCACACTCACTACAGTGCTGAAACCAGTGGGCCCAGTTTTTCTTTTGGGTTTCTCAGACGTAGCCATCCTAACCACTTACCCTTTAACAGCTGTAAAGCCAGGCAAGACCCCCAATCGGTTACCAACCATGTTACGGGCTGTGGAAAAAAATTTCTAAAAACATGTTTTTTTGAAATCGATAGGGACTGGTACCTCACACTAAGACTAATAAAGAATACTGTAAATTGAATCATAACAATTGGTTCTGAACCGGACTGATTGAAAAAATCTTTACAATTCCCACACAATACAGAAAAATAAACTAATGTCCACTACCTATGACACTTACTGTACCGCAAATAGGGACCTGAACCAAAAAAACAAACAAGAAAATTACGGTTTAAAACAAATGTTTTATTGAGACCGAACCGACAAGTGAAGGAGATATCTCTGGAACAACTGTTCAGTTAGGTGGAGTAAAGAATCTGATGGTTACACGTTGAAGTGCAGCAGACAGAGGTTTGAACCGAGCTTTGGCCCAATGTTCTATGCTCTGGCAGAGTTAACGCTTTCCTCTCTGGAACAGTTCAAGTGCTGGGGCTAGCTGCATAATGTCAGAATACAGCAAGACTTCATGTTGTTTGAAACAGAGAATCTGTCAGCAGAAAAAGGACTGGTATGCTCATTCAGTCTGCTCTATTTGTTCCTACCTATTCTGACACCTAGGACCCTATTTCGTCATCTGTACTCCTCCAGCCTCCCTTTCCTCTACTTATTATGCCCATGTCAATCAATCAAAATGTTTGTTTAGCCAGGTGAACACCACTGAGCAAGCACATTTTTGAGATGGACCTCGGCAAGATCCATGAACAATACATAAAGAGGAATACCAACTTACGGAGTCATTACACAGAATAGGGATTACACACAGGAGGTTAATAACAGCACTGGAGTACATTTATAAAATAAGACAAAGCTAGGGGCACTGTGGAACGCTTAACATGGCGGATGTCTTTTAGATTAGTGGCAGCTCGAGGTGGCATTATTTAACTAATTTTACAGACTTTGAGAACTCAGCAAAGCTTAATTTCTGTAAAGGGATGGCTCACTACCTTAAAGACCGAAATATGGGTCCTAAAAAAGATAAACTTACAGCACAGCAGATCGAAGCCTTCCTCTCACCTGCGTCAGGCTCCAGAAGTGCAACAGGAGGGCCGCCTGCTGGATCAGATATCAGGCCTGGAGGGACTCCTCACCCCCAAATCATGGCTCTCTTAGAGAAAAATCCAAGCTACAGGAGAGGACACTAATCACAGGCTTGCGACATTGGAAACCCGCTTCAATTAAATAGACACCCGAGTCCAGACTAACGACTCGAATCACGGAGCTCCGTACAGAGGCAGACCAACAACGGGAGAGGAATGCTGCCTTCATAAAAGATTTTCTTTTTGATGCGCTCTAAAATAGAGGTACTGGGGAATACTCAGAGGCAGGCAAATATCAGAATTGTCGGCTTCTATCCCTGATTAGCAGGAAGACAAGATCTTACCCCCGCAGTACATAGACTGCTTTACACTGACCTGTGCTTGGTGCTGGAGGACTTTGGTGTCTCTATTATCAAGGCCTTCTCAATACCTATTCAGGCTAAACCACGGGCTGCATCAGGGGAACGTCCCCTAACAGTGATAGTGATGCTCTCCAGTCCGGAGGCCCACATCCCAATCCTACAGTTGACATGGCAGTGGGGTGACCTGATCTGGGAGGGCAGCAAAGTCAACCTATTCCTGGATATCTCTTCATAGACTTGGACCAGAAAAAAAGGCACTACAGGAAACCAAGTAGCTCCTTTTAGAGAATGGCATCTCAGCACAGCTGCAGTTTTCAGCGTGGCTACAAGTACGCCATGCAAACAAGACACACATACTAACAGATCCTGAAGCAGCAGCATCTTTTGCTTCCAAGCTCCTGGAGGGTAAACGTATGCCTAGCGAGAAAGGAGAAAACAGTGATTCGGAGTCGGACCCTAATGACTGATCAGTTTAAAGAACTTTGTAGTAAATTGTTATATTCTAGGAGGTTGCAGAGTACTTCAGTACTCATTTCATGCTACTAAAAGCGGTTTACTAATTCCATATAATCTCCTCTTAATTCTTGTTGTCATGTTAAGCAGCTCATAAGATTTCCTAAATGCAGTTGGCATAATAGTTTTCTGTATTTCTCATGATGAGGCATCATATAATTTTGGAGCATGTGAGACTCCACTCAATTTGTGGACTGTTTTTCAAAGTTCTTTTAATAGCCTGTATCCCTACCAGCCATCAGATATGAGCTTAGATGTAGGGGAGTTATTTAACTTAATTGGGACCAGAACATCTGTACAATGTCCTATGGATGCTTTAAACCTGAGAATTTCTGCCTCCTACCTATTTTATATCCTACGAGGGGCAAGAAATGATGGCATATAGCCTGCTAGTAATAGGAAAGTGAGAGTGAACTATCCTACAGTATTATTTTGCTGGACTTTTAAATCCTTGGAATCACCTGTCTGATCAGTAGCAATGTGTTTGATATTATAGATAGATCTATTCAAATATACCTAGAAATCTCTTCTGGTCGGTAGGATGTGCATCTATACAGGTATTTTGTGGATGTGATGTAAACTGTATGATATAAAATGCTATAAATAAACAGTTAAAAAAAAAAGCTAAATACCATGTGCTACAAAAGATACAGAGTAAACTTGTACAACCATATATACAGTTTTCATGGAGCAGGCTTAGATTCAAGTGTTGAGTATGTAGTGTGAGGAAGGGGGAGAAACTCGGGAATGAAAGCATAAGTGCAGGGGTGCCTGGTGGGCTTTAGAGCACCAGGGGCAGGTGGCAGTGGTTATAGTGTTAGGTGCAGTACACCAGGAATGGGACGAGGGCGACGTGCCAGGAAGTGTAATATTAGTAGATGCCAGGATGACTCTGAGAAGGAGACTCCAACTTAGAGTGGGTGGAACTATCAGGTGGGGTACAAATAGACACAGACATACTGAGTAGTGGGGCAGGAGTACCAGGAATGGAATGTTTCTGACGGGGCTAGAAACTGAATCGGGGGGGGGGGGCGCTGGGAGGCTGTGACATCAGGGGAAGCAGTTACAGGATTCTTTGAATGAGCAAGAATATAGTGCTTTGAAGATTAATAGTTTGATTGGGAATGCCGGTCACAGGGTTTTTTGCAGGTTGTTCCATAGTGTGATGAATGGCAGACCTACCAAAGTGTGACTTGAATTTCGGTACTGCAAGCGAGGTGCAAGTAGAACTCCTTAGGGCATATTTACCTACCGCATTTAGAGGAAGACACTCCGAGATCTATTGGGGCAGTAATTTAGTAATAAACCTGTAGGTCCAGAGGGCTGCATTTCTCTGTCTTCTGTACCTGAGGGAGGACCAACCTACTGCAGTGTAGAGGGAGCAGTGATGAGTAGAATAAGGAAGTCCAGTAATGAATTTCAGAGCTCTATTGTATAGTGTGTCGAGTTTGGTCAGTGCAGTGGCAGTGCTTTGGCTATAAAGAAAGTCTGCATAATCCAATAAGGTGAGGAAAGTGGTTTGGACCAGTCTCTTTTTTGCCTCCAATGTTAGCAGGTTTAAGATCCTGTAAAAGAGGCCAAGCCTCTGCCTCTGCTTCGTTATCAGCTCATCATTGTGATCATTGAAGGAAAGCTTTTGCTCTATCCAGACCCCTTAGTGTTTGAATTTTGTGACATAGTCCAGTGGTTCACCATGTGCCTATCCCACTCGTGCTTGAAGCTTCCCACGGTTTTCGCACCCACCACCTCTTCTAGCGGGCCATTCCAGACATCCACCACCTTTTCTGTGAAAAAGTATTTTCTCACATCTCTGAACCCCGCCCCCCCCCCATAGCTTCATAGCATGCCATTGTATTCTGGTGCTTTTCCTCCTCTGACAGAGACTCCCCACCTGCACCTTGTTCATCCCTGTGAGGTACTTATACCTCTCAATCATGTCCCCTCTCACTCTCCTCTCCTTCTGGGAGTACATGATTATCTCTCAGCCTCACTTTAAATGGCTTCTCGTGCAACCCCCCACACCATTCTGGTAGCCCTCCTGTACACTGCTTCTACCCTGTCAATGTCTTTGCAGAGGTGCTGTCTCCAAAACTGGACACAATACCCTAGGTGGGGTCGCTCTAGTGAGTGAGACAGTGGCAACACCACCCCCTTCTCCTACTAGAACTCCACCTCCCTATGCACCCCAGTATCCAACTAGCTTTGCTTACTGCCTTGTCACACTGCTGTACCACCTTGAGATCATCAGATACGATTACCCTAACTTCTGGTGATGTCACCAGGCTAGTGGCAGCTTAGCCCATGAGTTCCTGCTCCCGACTACTGAATAAACCATGTCAAACCTAATGCAAGTACATAAAATCAGACATTATACATTGTGGAATGGTACCTGTATCTCTGATAAAGTCAACTCGCAATAAATTCAGCGTCCTGCCAGTCGCTGATGGCTCGGCAGCAGCAGACTTGTCCAACTCAGCTCAGTTGGGTACTTTGGGGACAGCCCGACAATCCACCATATTTTTCTTGAACTGCAAGCTTTCTGGGATGAGTTTAGGAGTGGTAATCCACAGTGTCCATAGTGCAGACTGATACTGCTGATGTCCGGGCAAAATTACGCAAGATGGAGTAGAAACTGATTATCTGCCCACTACATCTCCACCTAACCTGGCCCCTTGATTGTCTTCACCTATACCCCCCTTTTTTTCTGCTAATCCACTACCTTTCTTACCTTCAGACTTCTAAGATATATGTCCCCAGCCATTCTACAGTAACACCCCTCTTAGAACAGCTGCAGTCATGTACCCTTCCCCTCCATATCTGCCCCTTAAGTTTGTATATGTCTTGACCAATGATATGCTGTGCTGTTTGAAATGTTTTAATATGCTGGCTGTTTCAAAATGTTTTAATTCCCCTTCTCATACCATTCTCCCTAACCTTGTTAACCCTATGCCTGAAATACTTGTTATTGCTCTGTGTATTTTTTTTTCTATTTCTGTATAATTATGTCTATTTATTATCTGTACATAAAAGTGTTATTCTCGACATTCAAACAACATGGTCTTGCTATATTATGACTATTGCAGTTTGCCCCAGCCTTAGAACTGCTCCAGAGGTGAAAGAGTTAACTTCCATGCAGAGCATGGAGCTTAGAGCGCGAGCTCGGTTCAGAAGCTCTGTTTGGCTGGTTTCAAACCGAAACCGTCAGATTCTTTACTCCGCCTCACTGAACAGTCGCTCCGGAGATTCTTCCTGTTGCTCGGTTCATTTCTTCGGTTTAAAACGCTATTTCTCGGTTTAATTTAACATGATTTCATTATTTTAACCGCAAAAACCGATCGGTTCAGGCTCTGTCTATAGTAATCGTAAGTAATAGATAGGGTTTTTCTGTGTGGAACTTGTAAAAGTATTATCGGTTCGGTTGAACGATCGAGTTATATTTAAATATAAGTTTAAAGCCTTTTAAGGCTTTTTAGAAATCTTGATTCGGTTCTTATCGGTTCTAAAAAAGCGGATTTCTACGTTTTTTCCACGACCAATGACACGGTTTGGAACCGATAAAGGGTGTCTTGCTCTGGCACTGCCATCAAAAGGGCAAGTTGGTTGGTTAGGCTGGCATCATGTCTGGAGAAAAACCCAAAGAAAAACCGGGCCCACTGGTTTCAACACTGTAGTGTCTGTGGGGAAGCCTTTGCCAAGGCTGACCCACACACTACATGTGTCTATTGTCTGGGGTTTGACCACCTCAATTCAGACTGCCAGATTTGTAAAAATTTCCCTGCAGCCACCCTGGACAAGAGAGTGGACAGGCTCAGGAGCGAGAGACCAAAAGTCCGCTGACCGGATGGCCAGCCGGTTCGGTGCCAACCAAACCGGAGGGAGTGCCCTCTGACCAGGGCGAGACTTCCTCGGGCAAATGAAAAGCTGGCTCTGAGGAGCCAGTTCCAGCAAAGAAATCTAAAAAATCAGCAGGTGTGGAGTCCAAAATTCCTTCTCCAACTGCTGCTGAGATAGCCAGGGCAATACAGATTGTCCAGTCCCTGTCCCCGGTTCCCTCCGAACCGCCACTGTCTGACAAAAGGTCGGTTCGGTCAGTTCCAGTGGTTCAGGATTATGATATAGAAGAGTTCTATGAACCAGAGGAGGGGGATGAGGATTATGATCAGTGTGAATGTGACTTTGAAAGTCTGGATGTGCCCATTGAACCGGACATCTCCCGAGACAGACCTTCAGGTGAGTCTCCTCCTAGGCTTTCTGAGTCCCCGTCTCATTTTTTGTTTTATAAAAAAGTTGCTGAGACCCTCCAGCTTCCTTAGAGGAGGCTTTGGATGAGCAAGAGGAGCCTGACTATGTGGAAATGATGGATATCCCAGAGTCCAGGAGGTTGTCCACCCTTTACATAAATCCTTTAGAAAACAAACAATAAAAATTTAAAGCTCCTAATTCTGTGCCTCCTGTGGATAAAAAGATGGACAGGAGGTACACTTTATCAGTCCTGATACAGATTTTCTTTCACAGCAATGCAGTCATGTTGGGTAGTTCAGGCTGCAGCCTGTGATAAAGCTAATATTCCACTGGCTTCACATCCTCTGACAAGGATTCCAGGAAGATTGATGCCATGGCCAAAAACAATACATGGCAGCATCCTTGGGACTCAGACAAGCTAACTATATGGCTTATGTTGCAAGATACCAGAAATCTAGATGGGATACTGTCATGGCCTTAGCCAAACAGGTCCCTGGCCAGCTCCAAAGGAGCTGGAGCAGGTGGCACTTGATGGTATTGAGGCATCTAAGGTGCAATTCCATGCTGCAGTGCATTCTAATGATGTATCCTCTAGAGTCATGGCTACATCTTGGCATTTCCAGATTGGCCTGGCTCAGGTGTACTACTTTGTCACAGGATACCCAGTCTAAGGCTATGGATTTTCCTGTGGTGGAAATTCTCTGTTTGGGGAGCAGACAGAGAATTATATGAAGAAAATGGATGAATATAGAACCACTTACAGGAGTGCACAAGCCAAGGCGCAAGCCACTCCTCAGAGGCAGCCCCAGGGGTGAGGGTAGGCCTTTTCACAGGCCTTTTTACCAGACTCAGGCCCCCTCCTCTTCAGCCTATGTACAGAGGGGGTTCTTCAGAGGGAGAGGCAGATGGGGTTCGAGCAGGCCTGCTCCCACCCCTCAGCCTAAAGCCCCTGCCAAACAGGCACCCTGATGGGGTGCCCAGGGTCGGCTCTCCACTACCTGTAGAGGGCAGGTTGGCTCACTTCATCCAGGACTGGCAGTCTTTAACTTCAGACAGGTGGGTCCTGGAAGTAGTGAGCCAGGGTCTGGTTCTCAGCTTCAAGAAATTTCCAAAGATGAGAGCCAGATCTTTTCCACCTACAAACCCTTTAGAGACTCTTGCTTTGGAAACAGAAGTCTCAACCCTCCTAGCTCTCAGGCTGTAGAAAGGTTTCTCCCTTCACCAGGGCAAGGGTCTGTACTCCAGGTACTTCCTTACCCCAAAAAGACAGGAGAGTGGCGGCCTATCCTGGATCTAAGATATCTAAACAAGCACCTTTTAAAGCCAAAGTTCAAAATGGTGACACTGGAAATGATTTTACCCTCCCTAAGGCCAGGGGACTGGCTAGCCTCCCTGGACCTCAAAGATGCCTACTTCCATGTTCTTATCAGAAGTTCCCATCGAAAGCACCTCAGATTCGAACTGCCCTCAGGCCATTATCAGTTCAGAGCAATGCCCTTCAGCCTTACTTCTGCCCCAAGGGTGTTCACAAAGTGTCTGGCAGTAGCAGTAGCTCACCTAAGAAGGCAAAAGATTGCCATTTTTCCCTACCTGGACGACTGGCTCATTGTGGGTCAGTCTTCAGACCAGGTCAAATCACACCTCTAGTTACCCAGCAGCTGCTTACCTCTCTGGGATTTCTTCTCAATCTTCCAAAGTCAGTTTTGGAACCTGTCCAGGTACTCACCTTTATAGGCGCAGAACTGGATACAAAGCAGGCCAGAGCCTTCATTCCCTTGGAAAGGGTAAGGACCTTAGTGGCCCTGGCCGCCTCCTTCACTCTGCAGGTTTCTCGACCAGCAAGGCATTTCCTGCAGCTTCTAGGGCACATGGCTGCCTCCACAGCTGTGGTGCAAGGAGCAAGATTTCAGATGAGGGACATTCAGTTCCATTTGAGAGCTTTCTGGTCTCAAAGAAGAGATCCTCTAGCCAAGTTAATCCCAGTGACTCGAACCCTGATCCAGGCCCTTCAGTGGTGGCAGGATCAGAGCAATCTGAGACAGGGGGTGCCTTTCATCCCTCTGTCCCATTCCTTGACCCTTACTACAGATGCATCTCTTTTGGGATGGGGAGCTCACATGGGCGACCTCTCCACCCAGGGATTATGGTCCCCTCAGGAATCTCTGCTCCACATCAATCTGTTGGAACTCAGAGCTGTTTTTCTAGCACTTCAGGTTTTCTCTGCATCTGTTCAGAACAAGGTGGTACAGATCAGAACAGACAACACCACTACAATGTGGTACATCAACAAACAAGGGAGCACTCGGTCTTCGGCCTTGTGCACCGAGGCGATGAAGTTGTGGTCTCTGGCTTACTCCCTGAACACTTCCCTCATAGCAGTTCACCTCCCAGGCAAGGACAATGTCCTGGCAGATGCCCTCAGCAGGATTTCCCAGGGCCATCACGAATGGTCACTGGATCCCCTAGTACTGGGGATAGTGTTTGCCACATGGGGCACTCCTCAGATAGATCTTTTCACATCCCTAGACAATTATCAACTTCCACTGTTTTGTTGCAGGCCCCCAGTGTTGGGCTCAGTTCCCCTGGATGCCTTTCTCCTCGATTGGGAAGGGAAGTTTCTTTATGCCTTTCCCCCCTTCCCTCTCCTGTTCAAAGTACTAGTCAAAATCAGGTCTCAGCCCTGCAAAATGATCCTGATTGCTCCAGATTGGGCCAGGCAGCCCTGGCACCCACTCCTTCTGTCCTTAGCAGTCCATCTTCCCCTGTGTCTTCCCCAGGAACCACAATCTGTTAACCTGTGCTCAGGGGAGAGTTTGGTATCCGAATCTCAAATCCCTCAACCTCAAGGCTTGGCTCTTGAGCAGTTAGAGTTTGCTGATTTGCAACTTTTTCAAAGTGTTCTCGAAATCCTGAAGGCTGCTAGGAAGCCTTCCACCAGGGCTACCTATAACTCCAAGTGGAAAAGGTTTTCCATATGGTGTTCTGAGAAGCATGTTTCCCCAGAATCTGCTGATCTACCTACTGTATTGGACTACATGGTCCATCTTAATTCTTTGGGACTGAGACCAGCCACCCTGAAAGTGCACTTGGCTGCTGTCTCTGCCTTCATTTCAGCAGGGAAGCCCTCTTCTCTCTCTGCTCATCCTGTATTTTCCAAGTTTTTTAAAGGATTGCTTCACACCAATCCTCCATTCAGGGACCCTGCCCCGGCTTGGGATCTTAATGTATGCATTGCTCAGCTAATGCAACCCCCCTTTGAGCCTCTGTCTTCGGCAGAGCTTAAGTATTTGACTTGGAAAACTGTATTTCTGGTAGCCATCACTTCTGCCAGGCGTATAAGTGAGTTACAGGCTTTATCAGTAGAAACTGACTTTATTTCCTTTCACAGGGATAAAGTGGTCCTCAGGACTAACAGGAAGTTTTTGCCTAAGGTGGTTTCAGATTTCCACCTTAACCAATCTATTTCACTTCCAGTGTTCTTCACTGACCATTCCTCCTCTGGTGAGAGGAGGCTGCACAGCTTAGATGTTAAGAGGGCCCTAAGTTACTACATGGAGCGTACCAAGAGTCACAGGTTTGACTCCCTCCAACTGTTTCTCACTTATGGTGAGGCTGGGAAAGGGAGACCTGCCACTAAAAGATCCATTGCCAGGTGGATCGTTTCTTGTATCCAATTTTGCTATTAAAAGCTGGGTAAGGTTCCCCCCTCAGGCCTGAGGGCTCACTCTACCAGAGGTACAGCTGCATCTCTAGCTGCTGCTAGAGACATCCCTATCTTGGAGATATGTCAGGCAGCTACTTGGGAAGACAGTACACACTTTCATGAGCATTACTCCCTGGATATTCAGGCCAGGAAGGGATGCTCGTTGCCTGGCCGTGCTTCAGAGCCTATTCCCTAAGTAGGTTCTGTCCCTCCTCCATGGAGGTACTGCTGTGTAGTCTTGTAATAGTCATAATATAGCAAGACTTCATGTTGTTTGAAGAAAAATTGCTCACCTTAGTAATGTTGTTTCTTCTAATGGAGTCTTGCTATATTATGACCTCCCCAGCCTGCCCCCTCTCAGAACTCCTACTTTGGGGTATGGGGTGGTAGTCCTCTGTTGGCATTTATTGATGCCCTCTTCATGTTTGGGTGTTGTGTTTATTTAGTCATTTTATCTTAATTTTCTGGTCCACTGACTTGAGTCTTTGTGTTGGGACCAGTAAAAATGTGTTAATATATTGGTAGCCAGTTGGCTAGTGTAGGTTACAGCTTCCACACACAACCTTAGTGAGTTTTTGCTCGTAAAGATCTGACGGTTTCGGTTTGAAACCAGCCAAACAGAGCTTCTGAACCGAGCTCGCGCTCTAAGCTCCATGCTCTGCATGGAAGTTAACTCTTTCACCTCCGGAGCAGTTCTAAGGCTGGGACAAACTGCAATAGTCATAATATAGCAAGACTCCATTAGAAGAAACAACATTACTAAGGTGAGTAATTTTTTCTTGTGTAACACAGGTCCACTTTGTAAATGAGCCTGCTCAATGGTGTTCACCTGGGTAAATAAAAACTTGATTGATTGATTGATTGACAGGCCTAGATTCCTGCCTAGCAACTATGAGCACAACATTACTACAACTAACAGAAACTCAAGCAGCAATGGCCAACCGACAGGAGGAAGCAGAGAACTGGGCACACTGTAAAAATATTCAGATATACGGCAATGGCCAACAGACAGGAGGAAGCAGAGAACTGGGCATGCTGTAAAAATATTCAGATATACAGCAGGCCCAAGGTTTCAGAAGGACAGGGCATGAATGAATTTTTGGATTCCCTGCTTCATTTTCATACTGTGCTGACCTTGGAGGCAGACTGCAATTTAGAAATGAGTGCTCACATAAAGTGCTGGAACCAAAACCCTGCTGTCCAACAGCTCGCCCCCAGTCTATTTTAATACTTTTATAAGGCAAAAGAGATGGTACTTTGAACAGCAAGGCAACAAGAAACTGTGTTTTATCGCACCATAAAAAACGTACTTAGACAGTGATTATACACCAGTCACCATGCAGAGAAGACATACAGTAACTATATCCCAGTCCTTCAAACAATGAGAGCATACAAACAAGTCCAGACTCTGTACCCCTCAAATCTGGTGGTACAGTATCCTGAGGGGTAGAAGACCTACTTCACAGCAAGAGAGGCTGTAAGAGACCTGGCTGAACACAGCATCTCCCACAAAACAAAATGTCTTCCAGGATAATATTCGAGGAGTCGAGACATAGACAACCACAGCGACAAGATCCAAAGTAGACCTGGCTTCCACAAAATGACAGCATGCCCAAGAAATACTGAAACAAATCATGGCCCAGCTGAAGTGCATAGTGGAAGGATACATCTGAATATTTGAAACTTTACTTTGTATCATTCACCTTGTTTTACTATGCAGGTGGGGGAGGGGGGCTCCTGGAGTTCTGGGGATGGACAGTCCTCTGCTGGTCAATGCAGCCAACATATAAAATTAAGAAGGTGGAGGGCACACCCCAGTCCCTGCCATCTGCTGTAGTGTTGCATTACTATCTCTCTTTCTCAGTGAAGTCAGTACTGTCTTCTTTACCTTGAGCCCAGGCCTCATCGATGATCGCAGAAGCAGTTGGGCAAGAGTCTACAGCTTAAGTTGATACAGTGGGGGGGGGCTCGAGAGGGTTGGGACAGATACAAGGGAAAGGTAAAGCTGAGGGATGCCAGAAATGGAGGAGTAACTCTGGTGGTGGATGGGGCAGGTGGGATTATGTGGGAAGGTGGAGGGCAGCAACGGTGTCTTGACCCCTGCACAGCTGTTCGAACAGACTCAGTAGGCCTTTTGGGCCTACTCTGCTGGCATCTTAGTATGTTAAGTTGCTCTGCAACTTCAGGAGATTATCACAACAGTGATCTGACATTGATGAAGTGTGGTATACTCTTATATCTGCTGGCTGGCGCTGGGGGGAAGGGGTGCCATTCCTGCAAATGTGGAATCTGGTATCAATGCCTTTTACCTTTATAATATAGCCGTTTGCTTCCTAATTTGACAACCTAAATATCTGAGGGGCTGCGGTGGTCCAATCAGGGTGGCCTCATCTCCATGGGTCAGGGGTCTGACCTCACACCTGGCTTATGTCCTACATCCACAGTGCTTAATGCATGAGCTGAATGAGGGCACTTACTTCACGTGCTAAAACAGTTCTGAATATTGCCTGAAAGTTATCCCAGTCTGACTTCAGGATAACTGGAGAGATGAGCATGTGAAGGATGACACCTAACGGCCAAGACTTTTTAAAAATAGCCATTTCCACTCAAACTATAAGAAATATGTATAGATTCTTTTTAGACTCTGTTAGAGGGAAGGCTGATGACAATACTTTTGTGATCTAGAACATTAGGTATCAGGGTGGAATTGGTGCAAAATATGGGAGTTCTCTAATAAAGCCTCCTCAGTAAATCATAAACTTACCCAATTTAAGATTTGAAATAAGTTGTACTGTACGTCTAAACATATGAAAAAAATTTACATTAAAGATATTGGTAATTGCCCGCAGCGTGGCCAGGAAGGTGCTGTCTTGGTACATATTTTGGAGCTGCCCATCTTCCCAGAAATTATGGCTAGCTGTCAAGAATAAACTCACAAATTTTGGAGATATTCAGAAGTACTTGAGTATCAAGACTTGTTTGACAACTTCAGTACCTGGCTTAATAAAGACAGATACTCCATTTCCCTGTTCTCTATGGCCACAAAGAACTGCTTCCTTAAAAACTGAATTAAAGATAGACCCACTTCCATAATTGAATGGTCAAACGAATTGGTAGAGACTATCACATTGGAAAGGCTCTCACATGGTTTAAAAAATAATTTACATAACTTTGACAAGAAATATAAAACTTTACTCAAATTTATGACCTCCATGCTTAGATAGTGTAACACTTGTACACTTGACGCTTGTGAAAACCGGCACTTGTGCTCATCTTGCTTTCAAGTATAAAAATGAAATGAAATATCATGTAGTATCTTCCTTCTAAACAACTCTGACCACTTACTTCTTAACTTGATAGCAGCATACACGCTTAAGTCTTTCCTCCTTCTCTTCATTTTTATTTCTACATGTACATTTTGTATACCTTTATTTATCTTTAGCTATTTCTAACAGTGATGCTTCATTTTTTTCAATACAATACATTTATTTAAATTTATTTTTACCATCTTGGTTATCTTAGGAAAATTCCCATGGAAGTGGGGAAAACCATCTATTAAATACCTGGAGGTGAAGCTCTGCCTAAGTCTTTCAGATCTCTACACGCATCTAGTACTAGTTAAAGGAGAACTGCCTTGAATCTGCAAGCCTGTGTTTTCTGTAGAAGTTGCATTTCTAGTACTGGTACTTGTTCTGTTTTTGTTCCATCTGTACTAGCATTTTAGTAGTTTCACTGTGTATTTCTGCCTTTCACTGTGGTGAGCAGTGTGACAGGATAACCGTCTACTAGCCATGTGTATATCATTTTGTTATAAATATATGTTTTTACATTTCTGCATATGAGACATGACAGGGTCAACAGGCTCAGCTGGAAGACTAGCTTTTAAAGAGGCCTGACCTTTTTTTTTTTTACTTTAATTTTTTTTCTTTGTTAACATAACATGACTTACAGACATAACTTTATACATACAAGTTGCACCTTCATGGATTCAGTTATACATAGCAATAAATTAGAAGACCAGTTTCGGTATTACAATTAATATTAACCAACATTTGAATTAATAAACACAGTGAAATTCTCATAGGTGTTAGTTCATTCAATTAGGTTTACGTATATTATTTTAAGGGATGAAATCTGGCCTCAGAGGCATTATATATATATAACCCATCTCCTCCAAATTAATTCAAATACATTTAAAGTTTTATTCAACAGGAACGTAATATGATCCATTTGGTAAATCTGGACCATTATATCTTGCCATTGGCTCAATTGTATTTGATCTGGAGAAAGCCATTTTTTAGTTATGGCTTTCTGGGCTGCAAGGATTGCCCATTTAAGTAATTTTCTGCTATATGTATCTCTGCAGCCCTCAAGGTAATCTGAGAACAGAAATAGAAAGGGGCTCACCTTAATCTCTGGTGAGATAATGTATTGTAAGGCTTGCTCTAATTGTGTTATAAAAGAGGATAATTTCGAGTAGTCCCACATTATGTGGAACAGTGCCGCTGGGGAGGCACCACAGCTCCTCCAGCATTCTGGTAGATGGCCCTTTTGAAATTTCGCCTGGATGAGGGGGTTCTAAAGTACCTTATAGACAATTTCCAGCTAAACTCCTTCCACTGGGTGGCTCCCAGGCCCCATCTGATCTGTTCTGTGTGTTTATCCCAGACAGAGTCCGGGATTTGTGTGCCTACATCTCTCTCCCAGGAGAGTCTCACTCTGTTAATTGGTGGGGCCGAATAGGTTATTAAAGCTGAGTACATTTTTGAGATTATGTGCTCCAATGGCATCTGGCCCAGGACAGCTGTTTTAAATAGGGATATAATCTCAGGTGGGGGAGGGTCCAACCAGCCGTATCCAGGTAGTGTCTCTGCCAGGTGTCGGACTCGAAAATATCTAAACCTGTCCCAAGTGGATAGGTTATATCTCTTGATTAGCTCTGAAAAGGGGGTTACCAATCCCATTTCCAGTGTCTGCCATAGTAGGTGCAGTCCCTGATGTTCCCACCTACGGTATCCTAGGTCCATTTGGGGAGGCTGAAAGCTTTGCAGGTATGGGATTGACTATAGGAGGGGTCTCCAGTGGGAGAGGCACCTGTCTTCCATTACCTCGTACCAACAGCTAATCGTCGTTTCTGTGAGGGGGTTAAGTTCCTCCCTAGGTTGGGATATTCTAGGGTGGGCTAGAAGGCACTTATTTATTTGCTCTAGCCCCTCTTCTGCCATTTCTAAAGATTTCCATTTCACTTGATAGCTGTCTTGGAGCCAATAGAAGGCTGTCCTGATCTGAGCCACCCGGTAGTATCTTTTGAAGTTTGGTAGTGCCAGTCCTCCTTTTTTTGTAGGGAGCTGTAAAGTGGTTAGGCTTACCCGGACTCTGTGCGTGCCCCATATATAGTTTGCAATTTTTCTATTTAGTGTCATAAAAAAGGTTTTTGGAATGGGGATTGGTAGTGTTTGGGCCAAGTAGAGGAAACGGGGTAAGATTACCATTTTGACTGCCTCGACCTTCTGAATTAGGGGAATGGGAATTATGGCCCAGCTTTCCAATTCTGTCTTTATTTTAGATAGTAGGGGAGTGTAGTTAAGGGAGAAAAGGTTCTCCGTAGCTCCACTCAACATTACTCCCAAGTATCTGATGGCTTTCATGTCCCATCTAAGGGGGAACTGGGTTTTCGTTTGTGGGGAGGGGACATAGTATATTTGCAATGCCTCAGATTTGGTCTGGTTTATCTTGTAACCTGCTAGTTCCCCAAACTCAGTCAGGACCCCCTAAAGCAGGCTCAAAGATTGTTCAGGGTCTCCTGGTAGACCAAAAGGTCATCCGCGTAGAGGGCTAGTTTATGGTGGTCTCCCCCTAAGTCCACCCCACGCATCTGGTTTTCCTCTCTTAGTGCCACTGCTAGAGGTTCCAGCTACAGCGCAGATAGGAGGGGAGATAGGGGACACCCCTGCCTAGTCCCCTTAAAAAGCAGTATAGGTGATTATATATGCCCGTTGACCTTAATATGGGCTTTTGGTTGATGGTATATGTTTACTATTATTTTGATAAAGGCTTCAGAGAAGCCCATTGCTCCAAGTGTCAGTCGCAAGAAAAGCCATGCCACCCAGTCGAAGGCCTTCTCCACATCCAGGCTTAAAAGGAATAGGGGAAGCTTCGACCGGGCGGCATGTCTCAGAATGTGTAGTGTTCGCTTTATGTTGTCTTGGGCCTGTCTCCCAGGGACAAAACCCACCTGGTCATGGTCTATTAAAAATTGGAGGGCCTCTTGGAGGCGCCTTGCCAATATTGCTGTATATATCTTATCATCTATATTCAATACAGATATAGGCCTATAAGTTGAGCATTGCTGCTTATCCTTATTAGGCTTCAGGATACAGGATATTGTTGCATAATTCCATGTAGTGGGGAAGAGACCCCCCCCCTCCTTGCACATCCCTCAGGACCTCCAACAGGGTATCCTTTATCTGTTTTTTAAATGTTTTGTAGAAAACAGTGGAATACTCGTCTGGACCTGGGCTTTTGTTACTCTTTAAGATTTTCAATTACCTGGTCAATTTTCCTTGCTGTTATGGGGGAGTCTATAGACATCCGTAACCCATCTGAAATTGTAGGGATGGGGAGTTTTTGCAGGTATTGTTGGATTCGTTGGTCCTCTGTGGTCCTCTCTGGGGTATATAACTTTTGATAATATTTCTGGAATGCTTGGAGAATTTGGTCTGGTGTTTTATGTATTTGGTTGGTGTTTGGATCTTTAATTTGGGTTATTCTTGATTGGGCTAAGTTTCGTCTCAATTTATGCGCCAGAAGACGTGAGGCTCTAGGTCCTGATTCATAGTTTCTTTGGCGGAGAAATTGTAGGGCCTGTTCCGTCTTCTCATCTGGCAGTTTCTGTATTTTTTGTTTGGTAGCCAGCAGAAGGGGGCCGGCTGCCTGATTTCCTAGTGCGTGCTGCTTATACAGATCTTGCAGTTGGGTTTGGAGATGTTCCATCAGGGCAGTTTGCTTCTTCTTGTGATTTGCAGCGTATTTTATTATGTTGCCCATTAATACTATTTTGAGCGTGTCCCATAACACTGCTCTTGAAGTTTCTGGAGTATCATTCTCCAGTAGGATTTGCCTGATTCTATTTTGAATCATTTCATTAAATTCAGGAATGTTTAGCAAATAATTATTAAGTTTCCAGAGGGTTTGTCCCTTCTCTGTGGACCAGTTTAATTTTAATACTAATTGACTGTGGTCTGATGACACCGATGGTGTCTGTAGGCATTCTACTACTCTAAACTGGTGTTCTTTCGAAATGTGAAAATAATTTATCCTATCGTAGGTCTGATGGGGTGGTGAAAAGTGAGTGTATTCCCTTTTATCTGGATTAAGAGATCTCCAGACATCAGCCCAGTGTACTCTCTTGAAATATACGGACGCTGCTTTTTGTGCTGGGGATTTCCTGGAGGTCCCAGAGGAGGAGGAGGTGTCTAAGTGACCATAACATTGATTATGATCTCCTCCTATCACCAGGGCACCTCTTTGGTGCTCTGTGATTTTGTGGAGGAGGCCTCTGATTATGGAGGCTGATGTGCCTGGGGGAACGTACAAAGAGACGACCGTGATGGGGGCGCCCTCAAGTAAATCACCTACCAGTGCTAACCTACCTTCAAGGTAACCTGCATCTCAAATTGTCTGGACTGAGAAATGAGGACTGCAGTGCCTCTTCTCTTCCCTTTCTCCACGGAAGAAGCAGTCACCTTTGTGTAACTGAATCTTGTTAGTGTTTCATGCTCTGGTTTATTAAGGTGTGTCTCCTGGAGAAGGACGATAGCAGGTTTCTGCCATTTGATACTAGAGATAACTTTATATCGTTTGATGGGATTGTTTAAGCCATTTACATTCTGTGAGAGAATCATTAGGTGCTTATTTGAATTTACCATTTTATACCTTTATCTGTGTTAAGGCCATCTCGGCCTCGTCTGCTCTTACCTTGTCTTATGTGTGCTCCTATCCAAGAAAAATCTGATGTGCAACATATTACCAACATTTGAATATAGAAACATATAGCGACAACTAAGTAATCAACAACAAAACTATATATAAATTGGCTCCCAAGGTAGGGGCTAACTCTATTGTGTGCCCTTTCCTCCCGGTTGGGATTATTGGTGGAATGTCCCTGCCAGGCAGGAGGAATTCGTGCTCCAGCGTGAGCAGAGTCCCCCTGTCCCCCTGAGAAGTCGGGGGGGTTACATAGCATCATCTACTTTTTTCCCCTTCCTGACCTTTGCCTCTCTCCTGCTCGTTGTTCCCCACCAATGTTGTGATGAGCCCCTTCCCCCAGGGGATCCCTAGGAGGGATGGTCTGATTCCCATTTCAGCTGCGCAACTGCTTAGCCGAAAGACCAGAGGGACCCAGAGTCCAAATGTAGTTGCCTTGTCATATATTTATTTATTTATTTAATTACTTATCTCCTTCCACCCCCATAGAGAACCAGAGAACTATTTCTCTCTGCCCAAAAGATTGTTCAATCAGTCATGCATATCAGCCATCAAAAAACAAAAAACAAAGGAAACTCTATCACTCCTGAACCCTGAAGAGTCAGGAAGAGGAGCCCCCCCAATCTGGAAAGAGAAATTCGCCATAAGCCCCTCTCTCCATCTGGCTCCCCATTGTGCCTCAATATCATGGGCGCTGTGAGTAGGGTACACGCCCCCTCCTGCTCCTCCCCCCGAAGAAGCAATCAACTGATCTGGCCCACAGGCCAGACTATATTAGATTGGGCCTCCCTGGATTCATTAATTTTCTTTCAGGAGAGGGCCCAAAAAAGCCAGTTTTAGTTTATTTGCTGCTGCCTGGAGGAGTATAGCTTGAGTGCTGGTATCAGTTTGGGGAAGCAATGGTTCCGTAAGCAGCGTATATATGGTAAGGATTACAAAAGGAATCAGTTTGAATTCCCATCGCAGTCTGCAGCAGTTATATTGGGGGCTATGGATGGCAGCCCCTCGGTCGCAGGGGTGAACAATAACTTCTCCAGTCTCCATCCTAACAAAACTGCATTTGAAGGTCTACAGGCCCCATCCATCCATCCAGGGATAGTTCAAAAATATAGGGTGTCTCACCTTGTGTCCTCAAGTGGTTTTGGGATCTGTCGGTGTTTCTGGGAAAGTTTTGTTGGTATTAATAAGGGTCTGCTGTCTCGATCGAGCAAGTAGTGCATTTATTTCTTCCATTGTTCGGGGGGCCATCGTCTGGGCTTTGCTTCTCCTGCCTTTCCTATTTACCAGCTGCCATCTCGGCCAGTCTGCTCTCTGCCTCTGCGGCTTTGGTTTTGCAAGATCAGGGTTCCATCCTCTCTTTTGAAAATCTGCCTCTGTGTCTTGGGTGAAGAATATGTCTTCATTCCTGTGTCCCAGAATACCTTCAGTTGAGCTGGAAAGGGGGTTTGAAATCAGACCTTCTGCTCTCGCAGAATTCACAGTAGAGGAGAATAGGCCGCGCGCTGTCCGGCTATTTCCGCTGGATAATCATTGTCGAATATCAGGCGTGCGGTATTATATGTAACTTTTTTCTGGGCCCAAGCCATCTGCAGCAATTTCTCTTTGCCCCTGTAGCTGGACAATTTAAAGACTACTGAGCGGGGGCAGGCTGAGGGGTCAGCAGGGCGAGGAACCAACGAACGATGCACCCTCTCTATTTTAAACTGGAAGTCCAATGGGATGTTTAAAGTGTCCCTCAGAAGGTCCTCTAAGAAGTCTTCCATTGCTCCCACCTCAGCGCCCTCCGGAAGGCCAAACAGTCTGATGTTTTCCCTTCGCGACCTCGCTTCTAGGCCTAACAGCCTGTCCATGATCATGGCCTGCTGGGAGGTAAGATAATCCACTGCAGCATGCATAGGGGTGTGGGTGTCCTCTAGGGCCAAGACCCTCTCTTCCACAGCATCGGTTTGTTCCTCTACCTTGTGTAGTCTACTGTGGAAGGAGGCAAATTCTGCCTTTGCTTTGGCTCTAAATGCCCTTAATTCTCTGAGGAGAGTGTCGAATCTGGATCTGGAGAGTGTTTCCATCTCTCTGTCTGTATCTCCGTCTCCCTCGGGGGCCTCATTGTCAGAGGGAGAGGGGCTCCGGCTAGGTTTGTCTCTGGGTCTTCCTCCCGGCTCTCCGTGCTGCGCCGGCTTAAAGCAGGAGTTCATTTTCCTGTATCCTCCTTTACTAGGTGAAGGCATTTTGTAGACATTTTCCTCTGAATTCAAGTCGGATTAAGGAGGATTAGGTAGCAGGGGTTAGAGGGCTCTACAACCAAGTGGCCATTCAGGGAGATGACGTCACCAGAAGTCAAGGCCTGACCTTTTGAGCCCAAAGCAGTTGGTGCTGTAGCTACATAGCTAGTTTCCTTTTCTCTGTTGACACATGGTTGCAAGACTTCCTGGGATTATAAGGACACCAGGTTATCACACACTGTAAACCATTCATTTACTTTGAGGTCCAGGAATCAGGATGCATTTTATGACGTATTGGGAGGAAACACATTCTGAAAGCTACCTGTTACATCTCTCACCACTATGAGAGAAATAATTGCCAGGAAGGTGCTCTGGAGTTAAAAGGGGACTGCTCTGATCAAAGAGACTGTCATAATTTAATATTGCTATCTGCAGATATCAAGCAAGCAGTAAAATGACAGCCTTTTGGACATACTTGGTCATGTTACAAATTAACTACAGGACTAACAGTGACCTCATGAGCAGTGACCTCACAGGATTGGAGGGACATCTGGCTCTTATTATCAATCTGGCTGAAAGGAGTTGGATCTTCTATCTCTGGACTCCTAAGAGAACACACACACACACACACTGTATTCTGGGCTAAAAGGCACTTCTGTCAAAATAGGTAACACCAAACTGAAACTGAGGTAGAACTAGAAATTCAAGTACAAGGCGTTTTTGTTTCTGTAATGTTCACTTCTTTTGGACTGTAAACATTTATGTATATATGTTCAATGTTTTGTATGTATTTACTATTTTTTTTAATTGTAGTAAACTTTTTTTTGTTTTCCTTAATTCTGCTTGAGTCTTTTCTCATTTTTGCATGTGAATACTGAGCCAGTGTTGAAAAACTGATAGAACTGTTAAGGGCTTAAAGCGTGTTAGCATCTTGCTCTAAGGTAAGCAAATGCCTAGGTCTCAACTGAGTCAAAAAGGGGAGAATTGTGAACCAGGCTGGGTGTCTGCTGGGTTAAGTATAGCACTGCATTTCCCCGAAGGTGTGATATTTGATCCTGTTAACTGTGTGTGCTAGCGAAAAAGGGTTCATATTTGACCTCAGGACTTGAGACTAGTAGCTGTTTTGGACCCAAAACAGACAGGAGGGTTACCCTGCTTGTCTCCTGTTCACATATTGCACTCCAAGGTTCGGCACTGTGGGAGCTGAGGGCCTGACCTGTGGAGTACGTTTGTGACAAGCAGTACCATTTTAGAACAGTATGATGTACATTATGTCCCTGTTATAGACCTTAGATTGTTTTCACAGTGCATTCATGGTCTACAGTATTCACAAAAGAAGAGGAGAGGGAGGTACCTAAATCAAAGAGTAGAAGGATAGGGATAGGGAGGTTGATACCAGTCCATTCACAGAAGAAAGGGTTCTGAAAGAACTTTTAAAACTGAAGGTGGACAAAGCAATGGGGCCTGATGGGATTCACCCAAGAATTCTAAAAGAACGAAGGGGAGAACTAGTGACACTGCTGACTACCCTCTTTAACAAATCATGGGAGGATGATGTGGTACCTTAGGACTGGAGGAGGGCAGATGTGATTCCCCTTCACAAAAGTGGGAGCAAGACAGAGGCAGGAAACTAGAGACCAGTTAGCTTGACCTCAGTAGTAGGGAAAATGATGGAATCACTTCTGAAGGAAAGAATTCTTGAGTTCCTAGAGGCCACTGGGGCACAGGACCCAAGGCAGCATGGTTTCACAGGAGGAAGGTCACGTCAGATGAATCTTAATAGATTTCTTTGACTGGGTGACCAAAGCAGTAGACCAAGGAGGGGCTGTGGACATGGTCTACCTAGACTTTAGCAAGGCATTTGACACAGTCCCACACAAAAGATTAATATACAAGTTGGCCAGCCTTGGAGTGGGCCCCAAGGTGGTAACCTGGGTAAAAAACTGTCTGGACAACAGGGCACAGAGGGTAATAATAAACAGAGTTAAGGGTGCAGAAGATGGTAAAACCTTACTGGGGGCTGAAACCAAAGGGCATATGAGGGTACAAAGGCACTTTTTATACTAGTTTTGCCATACAGAAAAAGTGGAGTGGCTACCTTCCCCTCCCTGCTCCAGCATCTATAAACAGAGTCCATTCTGAAGAAAGGTGGGTTACTAGTGGGGTACCACAGGGTTCAGTACTGGGACCGGTCCTCTTTAATGTCTTTATAAGTGACATTGCAGAAGGACTGGAAGGAAAAGTATGTCTCTTTGCAGACACAAAGATCTGCAACAGGGTCGATACAGAAGGTGGGGTGGAAAGGATGCAAAGGGACTTGGCAAGGTTGGAGGTATGGTCAAAGGTATGGCAGCTTAGATTCAATGCAAAGAAGTGCAGAGTAATGCACCTGGGAAACAAAAACCCAGGGAAAGAGTACACAATGGGGTTGAGGTATAACAACAACAAAATGGAAAGGACCTGGGGTAATTGCATTGATGACCTCAAGGTGGGCAAACAATGTGAGAAGGCAGTAAGGAGGGCTGGCGGATACTAGGATGCATAGGAGAGGCATCACCAATAGAAAACAGGAAGTTGCTATCCCTCTGTACAGACAGTTGGTGAGACCCCATCTGGAGTACTGCGTGCAGTTCTGGACACCCCATCTCTGCAAGGACATAGGATGGAGACTGTCCAGAAGAGGGTAACTAAAATGGTGCAGAGTCTACACCAGAAGACATATGAAGAGAGATTAAAGGACCTTAATATGTATACCCTCAAGGAGAGGGGGGGACACGGTAGAAACTTTCAGGTGCCTTAAGGGAATCAACAAAGTCCAAGAGAGTAGCATCTTTCAGAAAAAGAGATGTGCAACAAGGGGGCACAATTTGAAGATAAGGGGGGATGGCTCAGAGGTAATATGAGGAAGTATTTTTTTCATGGAGGGTTGTGGATACATGGAAGAGCCTTCCTGAGGAGGTCGTAGATTCAAAAACAGTGGGGGAATTCAAGAATGTATGGGACAGACATAAGGCAATTCTAGTGGATGGGGGTAGAAGGAAATAGGCTATTGGTTAACAAGGATCTGCAGTTTATCCATTAGGGAAATGGGCAGACTAGGTGGGCCAAGTGGTCCTTATCTGCCATTATAATCTATGTTTCTATGTTACTCTAGAACTTTGTGGCCCAAAGGGGACATAAACTACATCACACAGGTCTAAAATGGCACTTACCAGCAGAGTGTAAAGCAGAAACACCCATTATGTGTGCTAAAAGGCCAGTAAAGATGGAACAATATCAGAAATGGATCAAATATATGAAAAAAGCATCTACTGGGAAAAATTACTTACTGGTTCAGCGCAGTTCTCCTTTAAAGGAATTCAAGAACATCTGTCCACATGGCAACCTCTCCCTCTTACCCTTTTAAACAGGGTACAGTCAATATGCATGGAAATTCTTCCCAGGTTCCAGTACTTTTTCCAGATGTTACCTATTGTGCCCATAAAAACAATTCCAGAAATGGAACAATATCACATGGTTCCTATTGGGTGGAGGCAGACCCTGTATAGCATACAAAAAAACTGCAACTCCCTACGAAAAAGAGAGGGCTGGCACTCCCTGACCTTTTCCTATATACCCGGGCTGCACAACTAAAGCACATTCTAGCTTGGGCACATCACCGTCCTAGGCCGAGCTAGGTGGATCTGGAGACCATGTCCCCTTTTGATTTTGAGTCCAGCCTGTCTGGTCATGCAGAAAGATCTATGATCCTATCACCTTCACCGTTTCTAACAACAGGCCTTTTGAAAACATGGAGGCTATTCTTGTCGCAGAAGGAATACACCAAGGGATTATTAAACCAGCTCTAGGCCCCAGTTTCCTGTCAGCACAATAGGATACAAAGTTTAGACAGTGGATGAGATGAGGCCCAAGAAACAGTTACTCACTGCATTAATCTTCTTTCTTCGAAGGGGTCCTTTAGCATCAGTAACTTTTTTGTACTTAACTGGCTAGGTGCAACTGCCCCGGAGGTGTGCCTTTAAGAGATATTTAAATGAGCATAGGGCCAAGCCAATCAAAAGACAGGAGGGGGTGAGAGCTGTTGAATGCTTCAGAATTTTTTCAAGGAAAAACGAGGGCAAATGCCCCGATAAAGAATCAACAGGATTCAAAAAACATGCAAATGTCCACAAAAGTGGAAATAGAAACAACAGCAACTGAGCTAAAAACTCATCAATAAGAAACTCCAAATTTGGTAAAAGGTGACGTAAGAGCCGGGGAGGAAGAGTGGGCGTTTACTGATGCTAAAGGACCCCTTGGAAAAAAGAAGATTACTGCGGTGAATAATTTTTTTCTTTTTACCCAGGAGTTCTTTAGCATCAGTAACTTTTTGCAGACTACCAAGCAGTACCAAGTGGGAGGCAGGCAGAGAACCTACTTAGGAAAGAGGCTCTGCAGAACTGTCCTGCCAAATTTGGCATCAGATCTGGTCTGCACATCCAAACCGTAGTGTTTCACAAAGTTGTGCATGGATTTTGAGGTAGCTGCTTTGCAGACATCCAGTCGGGGAATGTCCCTTGCTACTGCAAGTGAGGCTGCAGAGCCCCTGTTGGAATGGGCCCTGAGCCCCACTGGAGGTTATTGACCAGCTTTCTCATAGCAGAATCTAATACAAGAGACCAACCAACGAGAAATAGTTCACTTGGTAGCTGGTCTTCCTCTGCCTACATCCCCATAGATGAGGAACAGCTGAGTGGAAGAGCCTCTGGACTGTCTAGTATGCTCTAGGTAGTGAAAGATAGCTCTTTTGACATCCAAGCTGTGGAGCTTGTGCTCACCAGGAGTGGATGGCTCAGTAAAGAAGACAGGCAGAGTAATGGACTGGTTCAAGTGAAACTCTGAAACCACCTTTGGCAGAAATTTCCTATTTGTCCTGAGCTCAACTATATCGTTGTGAGGGATGATGATGTAATTCGGCTCAGTGCACAGGGCCTGCAGTTCTGAAATCCTCCTGGCAGACGTAATGGCTACCAGGAAGACTGTCTTCCAAGTTACAAACTTGATGTGGGCTGTGGACATAGGCTCGAAAGGTGGATTCATGAACCCATCTATGCAAAGGTTCAGGCTCCAAGGAGGAACAGGCTCCCCCTGGTTGGAGGCTGGAGGTGCAAGAGGCCTTTGAAAAACTATTTAAAAATGTAGTGGAAAAAAATGATTTCTTCCTTCCCACTGAAAGGTAGGCTGAAATTGCCCCCAGCTGTAGCTTGAGTGAAAATGGTTTCAAGCCTGACGCCTGTAGGTGCGCCAGGTAGTCTAGCAGCTGACGGTCTGAAGCTGATAGGGGTTTGACCTTTTCGCTCTTGCACCAGAGGGAAAACCTTTTCCATTTGGCTGCATACGCCTTCTTAGTGTTCTTTTTTTAGCCATCCTCAGTATCTTAAGGACCTGTTCAGAGTACTGTGAAGATGAAAACTAACTCCTCAAGAACCAGGCCTTGAGGTGAAGAGAGTGTATGTCTGGGTACTGCACTCCCATCTAAGGAAGGGTCAGAAGGGAGCGAGTCGGAGGCAAGTGAATGGGTCTGCTGCAGGACACTGAGAGAAGGAGAGGGTACCAGGCTTGCCTGGGCCAGTCTGGAGCCACTAGGATCATTGATGCAGACTGCTGTCTGAGTTTCAGCAAAACCCTGCATATCAGGGGAAAGGGAGGAAATGCGTATATGAACCTCCCTGACCAGTCCAGGATCAGGGCATCCAGAGGAAGTGTTCCAGGAACTGGGGGCCTGCAACAGTACTGAGGAAACTGAAAATTGAGAGAAAAGGCAAACAGATTCACATGTGGTGTGTCCCACTACCTGAACACTGTGGCTAGTACTTACTTGTTCAGTGTCCATTCGCTCTGACCTTGACTGATGCGGCTTAGAGCATCCCCCAGAGTATTGCATTTGCCAGGGAGGTGAATAGCTGAGAGGCTGACTCCCAGGGAGAATGCTAGAGACCAGAGCTTCAGAGCTTCCAAACAGAGTATTCCTTATCTGGTACCACCCTGCTTGTTTATGTAGAACATTGCAGTGGTGTCAGTTCAAATTTGAACCACCTGCTGTTTTATGCTGGGAGCGAAAGCTTTGAGAGCTAGTAAGACTGCTCTGAGTTCCAAAAGATTTATGTGCAACTGTGACTCTTTGGGAGTCCAGTTGCCGCTTACTGAGGCACTGTCTAAATGAGTTCCCCAGCCCAAAAGGGAGGCATCTGTGGTGATCACCTTTGTGGGAAGAGGAGCTTGAAAGGGAACCCTGTCTAAAAATTTGCAGGGTTCTTCCACCACAGCAAGTTTTGGAGGACCTGCTCTGACACAGGTATCAACTTTGAAAATGTGTTGCTTCTCTGAGACCAGGAGCTCTGAGGTAGGCTTGTAGGAGTCTCATCCAGTACCTGACCCCTGGGACTACTGCAGTCATAGAGGCCATATGTCCCAGAAGTATGGGGAAATGTCTGGCTGGTCTTGGCTGTCCCTGGGTGAAAGAATCTGCCACTGAAAGGAAACTCTGAATTTTTTACTGCAGGAGGAAAGCATATCTCTTCTGAGTGTCCAGCTGGGCCCCTATGAAGGTGAGCAGCTGGGTGGGTTCCAGGTGAGATTTCTTTAGATTGATCAGAAAACCCAGAGTGCGTTCTGTGAGGGAAAGAGATTCCTTGACCTGGCAAGCAGACTTTGCTACTATGAGCCAGTTGTCCAGATAGGGGTAGAGAGCGACATCCAGTCTCCTGAGATGTGCTGCTACCACTGCAAGACACTTGGTAAAGACTCTTGGGGCCGAGAACAGACCGAAGGGCATTGTGGTGAACTGATAGTGACCCGAAGGAAGTTTGAACCTGAGAAACTTCCTGTGAGATCTCCTTATGGGTATGTGGAAGTAGTGTCCTTTAAGTTGAGAGAGGCTAGCCAGTCTCCCTGCTGTAAGGACTGTATGACCAGTGACAGAGTGACCATTTTGAATTTGCTTTTTTTTTCAGATGTTTGTTTAAATATCTGAGATCTAAGATAGGTCACCACTCCCATTTTCTTTTGTGTCAGAAAATATCTGGAGTAGAAGCCCTTGCCCTTTTCATGGGTGGGGACCCTCTCTATTGCTCATAAAGCCAGAAGGTTTTGTACTTCCATTTCCAACAGCAGTATCTGTGTTGGGGACAAAGGTCTTGACACCTGGGTATGCCTGAGGTCTGGCAGCTGCTTGAACTGTAATGACAGACCCTTCTCCACTATCTCCAGCACCCACTTGTCCGACATGATGAGGGACTAGTGCTGAAGATAGTGAGAGAGTCTGCTTCCAACTGGAAATGGAGAGGCGGCCTGGGCACTCACATCAGGACTTAGACTGAGAGGCAGATAGCTGGGTAGAGGTGACTCTTCTTTGGCCCCTTCTGCCCCTGCCTCTGACAGACCCCCCTGCACTGGCTAAAGTCAGATTGGGGATAGGAATTGTAAGGCCTGGGAACAAAACTTCTGCCCCTACTACCCCGGGACGGGATCTCTGAGGGGTGGCGGGTTTAGGCTTGGATGAGTGGCTCTACCAGGAGGCCTTGTAATCATCGACTTTTTTCACGTAGTCAGTGGTTCTGTAATCAAACAACATATTTTGATCACAGGGGAAAATCCATGGCCTTGTTCTGAGTGTCTGTGGTCAGACTGGTTGTTCTAAGCCAGGTGAAGCGTCTCAGAGAGATGGCATGGGCCATCGCCCTAGAGGCTGTATCACTGTTGTCATCTGCCATGTGGAGTTGGTACATAGTAGCTTCCAGGGCAGCTTTTGACATATCCACCAGCTCCTGCACCACAGAATGATCCGTTGTGGGCGATAGCCTGGACAGATTTCCAAAGGGCTTTCTGATATTTGGCTGTGAATTCCATGTAAGAAGAAAGCCTGAGAAGCAGGGAAGCTCTGGCATCCATTTTCTTTGCTATAAAGTAAATTTTCTTGGAATCCTTGTCAGGGGAGAGGGCAACAAGGAGACTCCAGCTTTCTCAAAAGCTGCCTGCTGCACTCTACTTTCATAGCTAGGGTGTGCAGACAGGAACTTGGTACCATTTTTAGACAATTTATATTTTCTCTCAAGCCACTTATCAACCCCTGATACTGAAGTGGGGTGTTGGAGCACCTTCATGGTATTTTTCTAAATGCATTACAGATAGGGATGACCAGGGTCTTTGAGGATGAAAGACCCTTCATCTCCCTATAATCTTCATCTTCATCGACATCCTTGTTGGGCTCCTGCGTAGGGAGATTCAGGGTATCCAGCATATTTTGTATAAATGTAAACATAGAGGAAGGATCCTCATGGTCACCCAGGGGATCCGCAAGGTGAGGGTCTGGGGACTCCTGGGGCTCAAGGCCCTCAAAATCCATGTCAGAAGCATCATAAAATTGATCATCATCTGCGTCACCCTTACAGTCTACAGAAGAGAGAACTATACAAGAGTGCTTGCCAGCCCCAGTAAATGGAGGACCCATTTTTGAAGGGTCTGAAACAGTTGCCATGCTTTTTCCATATCTTGAAGTGATGGAAGAACCTGCACAGTTTGTAAGTGTTTTGTTTTGTCTGTATGCTTTAAGCTGCCTGTTGTCTCGCTATTGGCTTTCCCAGGAACAATGGGAGCGTATCTGTCTTGACAGAGTTTCTTTTTAGCCACTTCATCAGAGGTTTGATCAAGCTTTCTTTTTTGTCACTCTTATTATTTTTCAGTTCATCATCAAAATGTTTATTGTTTAGCAATAGCTGTTACAATATTATGACAAGTACATCAAGAATACATAATAAATACATACAATTGTATGGAAATAAATACATACATGGGCACTACTATTGCACAACATGAAAATACCATGTTCAGTACCTAATGCACTACTAAGATCAAGTTCTCCATCAATATTGGTCATTCAGTGAATATATGCAAACATTTGGATATCTATATCAAACTCATGCTGTTATTACCATTTTTTTCTTGACTTTAGAAATAGCATTAAAATACCCAGCAAGCAACTGAACTGTAGAAACATCTGCTATGTGGATAAGTATATTTGTGAGAAGGCCTATATCGATTTGATATTGAGTCTGAACAAACATATTAAGCCAACATAATCTCTCCTTATTGTAATAAGTACATTTCCAGAGGACATGTTCAAGATCCTCTTTACCACCTTCGGTACAATCACAATTTTCAGACCAGTTGCTAGTCTTATTAAACCTTTTCCTTAGAACATTACTATTGAATTGTTCAAATGTATACCTTAGGAAAGCTGTCCTTAAATGTTTATCCATAAGTATGTCTAAATAAGGCTTAAAGCCAAAGTAAAATTACTTTGACTGAACCACCATATCTTGACTCTGAGACAAAAGATAAATCTTGTGAAGTCCTATAATTAATTTGTTTTCCTATATATTTTTTATACTGAAGACTCAATGTAATTCCTTTATCAACACATCTCTTCAAGTTTAGGAGAGAATGTTGTTTTAACAAACTCATAAGTAATGTAAACCAATATCCACTTCTATAACCCAAATCAAACCATTTTTCTTTTTCAGTAAGGCACTGTTTAGTCGGCGTCTGTTTTGGCAGTTGCGTTATTTTCAACCAGTAGTTAACTTCCTTTATTCTAAATTTTGCCCTTATATCAGGTATTCCAAATTCTGCACGTAAATAGGCTGCAGGGCATGAGTGACCTAAACTTAATGTGGATTGTAGTAGTTTATGGATTGGGGTAACAGATGGGAACTTGTATTATCCTTCACTGTCCATACTTCTGCACCATACAATAATTGAGCCTCTATTTTTGCATGTACAACTTTAATTAAAGGCCTCAGTGAGCATCCTCCATATTTATAATTAAACCTGGCTAAGTCACCAACAGATCTCTTTAACGTCTCTTGAAGTAATGAAAGGTGGATATTCCAGTTATTAGTTACATTAAAGACCACACCAAGATACGTGTAATGCTGCACCACTTCTACCTTCTGATTTTGAAGAGTCCAGTGTCTAGATATATTATTATCCCCAAACTTTTATAACTTTTTTGTTCAAGTTAATCTTTAATTTTAAATTTGCAGATTGAGAGGAAAGATAATCCATCTTTCCTTGTAGACTTTGTTTGGAAAGAGATAATAACACAAGATCATCTGCATACGCTAGTACAGGGCAGCAATCTACTCCAATTCTAGGAGAATCAGAAATAATTTTATCAAATCCTCTTAGCATTTTGTCAATGTACAAAGAAAACAGAAGAGGATCCATAACACAACCCTGTTTTACCCCTTTATTTAATTTAAAAGTAGCAGATAAACAGCCCTTATTTCCAAATCTTACACTTGCCCATGTCTCCTGATAGAGAGAGGCTATCACATGGACTAGATTTGTATCAATTTCTCTGTCAATCAACAGAGACCAAAATAGGCCCCATGATAAGGAGTCAAATGCAGATGAATAGTCTACAAATACTGCATACATTTTCTGTTTTCATAATTTTATGTATTTTTCAAGAAGATGGGGAAGAATAAATACATTATTTGTGGTGGAATAATTTGCTGTGAACCCTGCTTGGTATTTAACAATTCCCCCGGTTTTCTCTACCTGTACCTTTAATTTGTCAAGAATAATTTTTGAAAAGAGTTTTAAATTTATGTCCAGAACACTGATTGGATGATACATGGACGGATCGGACATACTACCCTTTTTATACACTGGAATAATGTTTGCTCCGTTCCTTGTTACAGGAAAGTTATTATTTTCAATACATAGGTTAAAAAACCTAGTTAAAAGTCTACACCAAAATTTTGGGTGGCTTAAATAAACCTCTGCTGGAATACCGTCCGGACCTGCAGCTTTATGTTTTTTGAGGGATGCAATTGCCAAGTAAACTTCAATATTAGTTATATTTATTTTATATTGTTCACATTTCCAAATGAGCGGCATTTCAATATTTTCTAGTGGATCAAAGAAGATATCTGAGAAATGTTTGATGCATACTTTTTCCTCTATGTAAGTGTCAATACTGTCTTTAAGGATATTTGTCCCTTTGGCCATGAGAAGCCAAAATGACTTTGAATTATTAGATCTAACCACTTTTAGCATTAAATCCCATGTTTATTTATTTTTTTATAATAGAGCTGTTTTTTTGACTCACAACCATCTTGTAATTAATATGTTTTATGTTTAATTCTTTCAATAATGCCTTAGTTGGATATTTCCTATGATTTTTATGTATTTTCCTTAATTCAACCGTGAATTTCTTTTTTTTTTTTTTTTTTTATTTATTTGTTTAACCAGGTATAGCACACTAAGCTGAAAGCTTTTTTACAGGAGCGACCTGGGAGCACAAGGAGGTTAAGTGACTTGCTCAGGGTCACACAGTATGCAAGTGGAAGCTGTGGGATTCAAACCCAGGTCTGGTCTGCTGGATGTCACCAAATTTGCAGCTCAGAGCCTTAGACCACTGCGTTATACTGCCTCCTATTTCTGGCATTCAGAATCAAACCATCCTGTCTGTGTAGACTTATTACTACATTTCACACTGTACTCTAGATGACGTTGTATAGCTAAATATAAATTATCCACTGTATGAGACAATTACATAAATGATAATTCCTGCAGCCTTAGCATATTTTCAGAAAGATTAAAGGAGTCCAAAATTGGGATAACAACTGTCTCTGCCTCATTATACCATCTTATAGTTTTAGAAGTTCTGATATCTGAAAATTGTACTGGAATATCAGAGGTTACAACAGTTTTTTTCTGACTAGAATATTCTAAATTTAAGGGAAAATTATCACTTTCGGAGCGAACTACCACATGAAGACCACTCCATGTTTCAATAGTTCCAGACCAAAAAGCTAGATCAATAACAGATGAACCTCTTGTAGAGGTATATGTAAATTCCCCAATATTATCCCCTTGGATTCTGCCATTAAGTGGATACAAATCGACATTACTCACTATGTCTATTATTTTATTCCCAGATGCATTCATTTTGACATCCCTGGAGCACCTTTATTTATTTATTTATTTAGCTTTTGTTGACCGGGTAAGTGCACTAGACAAATCCTGCCTATTTTCAGGCACGACCCGGGGGAGGGGGATACAGATGAATGCCAACTGACCTTGAACCAGATTAAGCTGTTGGTGGTATTTTTAGTGAATGAGGGAAATTTAGCCAGGACACCGGGGAAATTCCCCTACTCTTTTCGATAAGTGCCATGGGATCTTTAACATCCCCCTGAACTACCACCAATCCAGGCAGATGGGACCTCGGTTTAACGTCTCATCTGAAAGACCTTGGAATTAGAGATGGGGTCAATGGTATGTTGAAAAACTGATTTGTCAGACAGACCAACCCAGAGCCCTATACGTGCGTTAAAATCCCCCATAAGCAATATATCAAGGTCTAAAAATGTGAACTGCACTTCATTCATTAAATCCTCCAAATCGAGGGTGAGTAGAAATTAGAGTTATCGGGAGGTACATATCCATTAATAAGACAAAATAACTTTTTTTTAAATCTTACTTTAAGTGATATAAAATTGTTTTGTATTTTCCAGCAGTGAACGGAATCAAAAGTTCCAACTTTAATAAAAATCACTAAGCCTCCAGATTGTCTACCGACATTACATTTTCTCTTCCCAGAAACCTGAAAACATTTCTAGCCATTCAGGTTCATCAGGTCTGTCTCATTGTGCCATGTTTCTTGTAAATTTATAATATCAAATTTAAGAATAAAATTTCTCCAGTCCTCATCCATAATTCTTGAGTTTCAACCTGCAATATTCCACGAAATCACAGACATATTTGCAGATTGGTATTCCCAAGTGGTATCCTGTAATTCACAATTAGTCAGTCAGATAGCTCGATGCCCTGCTATTGCCATAAATCTATTATTTAGGGAAAGATTCAAGTTTTGAGACTCCAAGTTTATAGAAGGGGTAGTTACTTCAAAAAATACACTACTGCTATCGCCTATGTAAATACCTAGACCTTGCAAAATATTACATTTCCACAAAATATCATCCGACAATTTTCTCAAAGATGGATAAATATATATTTGTGTACTACCATTCTCCCTGAACACTTCAATATTGTCCTCGAGACCAAAAGGAATCTTTAGAACATTCACAAATAAATCTTTAACCATATTCGTCAAATTGGAACGGGTTTCTTGCACCATAATATCTAAGCCAAACATGCATAAGCATGCTTCAACTGAAGACTCATCTTGATCTGCTGGACATTTTCCTGAAACAGCAGTTTAGATTAAATTGACCTTTATTAGGAAAGGTAACTAATATACCTCTATTTTGCAGGACCTCACTATTTGCCCATATATAATTGGCCAATCTAGGAAAGTGAAATTCAATTTCAATCAAACAAGTTTCACATAATGGAATCTTAATTATTTCACCCACATCCTCCAGCTGTATGCCTAGCTCAAGCTCAGTTTTTTAGAAATTTGATTACGCCATCCCTAGAAAAAGAGTCAAGATTGCCCCAATTAGGGGGCCTTAAGAATCTAATAAAGAGTTTACTGCTGTCAATCTGAACAACTCCAACCCTGCACTCATTAATGAGAATGCTGTTATTTATGTTTGCACAGTCAGTGAGTACCTGAATACTGCCCTTATTAACCTCTAGGCGATTATCTATATTTGGGTTGTCCCAAACTGATGGAGCAATCTTTATGCCATTGTTATTCATCTCTTGGTTTAACAATTTTATCTCCTGCTCTAATGTTTTTAACTGTACACTCATGTTGAAATGATGAAACTTACTAACATCAGGCGATAAATTGTTTCTATGTATTCTATTCTCTGAATCATTAGGAAGTGGAGCTACCACAATCTCATTCATAAGGACTTCCTTGTTAGTCAATTTACATAAATTTTGTACGTCACAGTCCACAGTATTAGATTTCCTCTTTTTTTTTTTTTTTTTCTCTCTCTCCTATTTCTCTCCACCTTCCTGACTTTCTTTTGCCCCGTTATTCACTGGACTTTCTGAAAAATTGATAGGATAAAATGCTGGTCTAATTAACCTGCCTTCACCTTCCCCTGATGGTATCACACTTTTCTCAAAAGTGTCCTGCTGTTGGGTTACCAGAGATAATAATTGATCAATCTTGGCTCTATTGACAGCTACGTCTACTCTTAGTTGTTCCATAAATATCCTTGTTTAACAACAATTGATCTAAAATCATTTGGTCCACTTGGTATGGATCTCTTAATAATTCAATAGTTTCCTCAGTGAGGTAAGTGGGGGAAAATACTAGATTAATCCTTGTCTCTAAGGGGACAGACCTCTGCAGACTTGTTATAGCTCGGGCCTCAGGTAAATTCCTGTACCCATACCCATGGCCCTCACATTGCTTTAAGCCTTCAATTGTGGCTTGTAAGTCATCCATGATAATACCCAACATATTGACCTTAATATTAAACTCCATAGATGTAATAATAGAGTCATCCACCCATAATACTGGAGTAGAATCCAAATTACCCAGTACTACCTTTTGAGCACTGCCTTCCCTATCGAAATGAGCATTGTTGCTTGCTATGGTCTCAAGTAATAAATCCTCTTTTCTCTTTTTATTATACAGAGAACTGTCAAAAGTAGATGTAGGTGTAGAGATTCTACTTCTGTTAGACATAAGTGACATATAGTTTGTGATTTTTGTCTGTTTTTTAAGTATGATTGATTTTTTACACAAGGGATCAGATTTTAAGTGTGATAAATCAGGATTCTGTAGTCGTTGTAAATGAGTGTTAACCATATTAGAGTATTAAATAACACCAAGATGCACCAAGACACACAAATATCAGACTCTAAGCTCAGGATTTAAGACTCGATAAGGCTTCAGAAATTAAGCCAGTTTTCTTAACATTCACTAAGGCAAAATCATTAACAGTCGCCAAAAAAGGTACAGCTAATAACAAAAGAATTAATAAATGAACAGGTAGATAAGTGATTGAATAACAAGCATTAACTTTTTAACTAATAGTCCATCAGGTCCATAAAGTTCATCACCCAGCAATTGGTAATTCCAGAGACCCCTTGTGATAGAGCTTCGATTTAAAAATTTCTCTTAATGTTGCATAATATCACAAAAACATGTAATATCCAGTTATCAGATGATCAGCAGAGAATAAATTCAGCAGATCAATGGTATCTTTATAGATAGAACAGTCACACTCTCTTATTATGGCACTTTTTCCTTATACCCGTCATTTTTTTCTCAGTAAGTGCAAAATGCGCAAAAGCTCAAAGCAGGCAATACAGGCAGTGTAGAAGGCGCAGGATGAAACTTGCAGGAATAAATTCAGGAAGCCCACTGAATCAGAAAACAAAACAAAAATTAAAATCATGATAAATCAATCCACAATGGGCCAAATATCAAGTTAGCTACTCTGTGCAATCCTTAAAATATAAACACATCTAAATCACAGTAAAGAGAGATTCAGCAAATTTAGGCCCCTCGAGCCTAGTAACTTTAAGCTTCCTTTTTTTGTCACTCTTATTATTTTTCAATTTGTGAGGAACTTCGTCTTTGGAAGCTTTATTTTTTGGCTGGGATCTGGAGGATTCCTCAGCACCTCTGCTTTTGGTATTAGTACTTTTGAATGGCCCCTCGTCGGAAGCCTTTGATTTATCCTCAGCCATAATGAAAGGTTTGTCTGCTATGTTTGCCAGTTTAAGCAAAGCAAACCAGTTCTGGACCTACGAACTGAGTGCAGGTTTCTGTGAAAATGCCACTGGCCAGTCCTGCCCCAGTTAATAAATTCTGTCTATTACTAGTGCCTTTTATTTTTTTGGTTGTAAAACTGGGATCTATACCAGTGCCAGTCTTAATAGAAACCCAGTAATATTCAACTGCACAAAGGTGGCTGCTGGACCCTTATGGACAGTCCTGACACAGAGGATACCAAGCTCCAGTAATATAACAAAAAAGGTTGCCTTGTAATTGTCAATCTAGAGAGAAACCCCCCAGGCACTATTTAAATTTGAAATCTACTGCAGGTGCCTCGCGGTAAACCCTGCAAGGTCTGAGGTAAAAAAACAAGGCAACTGTCCCTAATTCGACAGTTCTCAAAAGAATTTGCCTCACAAATGAAGGAAACCATCGAAAATAAGCACCCTTGATAAAATTAGCCTTTAGACTAAACAGTCGCGGTAAAAATAAAGTCAAAATAGTGCCATCGTGCTAAAAATAACAAATTTGTGCAGCGCTAATGAAAAAGTTAAACTTTCACTCAGCACACTAAAGGAAATAATTTATGAGGAAAACTTTACCCAGATAAGCACTAGGAGGCTGTCAGCAAGGAAAGTTGGGAGACACCTCAGAGGCAATATTGCTCAGTCCAGCGGAGAAAAAATTCTGAAGCATCCAACAACTGTCACTCAGCTCACACTCTCTCCTGTCTTTTGATTGGCTTTGCCCTACGCTCATTTAAATATCTCTTAAAGGCACACCTCTGGGGCAGTTGCTCCTAGCTGGCTTAGTGCAAAAAAAGTTACTGATGCTACAGGACTCCTGGGGTAAGAATTTTTAGTTGCCGTTACATTGGCACAGAGGATTTCTGACCTTCAGGCGCTCATGTGTAAAGAGCCTTACTTGATTTTCCATAAGGACAGAGTGTCCTTAAGGACCAATCCTAAGTTCCTTCCCAAGGTGGTTTCAACCTTAACCTTAACCCAGGAGATTGACCTATACTTCCCTAACTATATGAACAGAGGGGTGGACCTGTTGCACACTCTAGACATGCATAGGATTTTGAGGTTTTACTTGGCCAGAACCCGATCACACAATCTGACCAACTGTTATCTCTCGCTCGAAAGATGTTGGGTGCACCCGTATCAAAACAAACTCTCTCCAAGTGGCTTGTTAACTGCTTTGCCTTCTGTTACCAGAAATGCAATAAACCCTTGCTGGGACTGATAAAGGGCCATTCTAGAAGGGGGGTGGCTACCTCCTTCGCTGCCTTGAAAAATGTAGCGATATCCGTCATCTGTGTGGCCGATACTTGGAGTTCAGTGCACACTTTCATGAGACACTACAGTTTGGACATCGCCTCCAGGCGTAGAGCAGGCTTTGGCCTGGCAGTCCTCCAGGGACTTTTGACGTGAGAGCTTCCTTTCTACCACAATCTCTCCTATCCTCCTCCCGACTGGGTTAGCATTACACCCTTACTGCTTGGGAATCAGTCCTTATGATGTAACCTGCTGCAAGAGCTGTATCTTGAAGTAAGATAGTACAGTTACGTAAGACCTTACCACAACAGTAGATCTTTGAGAACAGCTCTTGCAGCAGGTAGTTTCCCCTCCCACCTTCCCCTCAGGAGGTTTGGTTCTATTTCATAGCGTCTCCAATGCATCAAATTATTAGTCTTCCTCTGGAAGCAGATCCTAGGTCTCTCTCTCTTTCTGAATCACGTTTGTGCTGGGATTCTTTGACGGGAGAACCGAGGTATGCTGGGGGACCCCCCCCTTTTATGATGTATCTGATGTTGGGGGGGCAGGGCTGACATCGGGGGTGGTCCCCCGCTTGGTATAGCTAGCTAGCTAGACCTTTTCCATGGGGTCCTGCTTGCTGCTGGCTTCAGTCCTTATGGTGTAACTTGCTGCAAGAGCTGATCTTCCTGGACATAAATTCTCCACCACTCCTTCACACTAATGGGAGTACGCTGGAGGCAGTAGGATCCAGCGAGAGCAAACTTTTTCAGGAAGGCTGGCACCTGAGATGGAGCTGCAAGGAAGTGGCACATGAGCCCGGCAGAATGCAGTAGCCGAGCTATCCGGCGTCGACCCTCCAACCGCCTCAGTTCCTTTTTTCCTGCCATCGAAGCACTTGAAGTAATGATGTCGCTCACCCGACGGGAGTTAAACTTCACTAGCAGCTTCATTCAGTTTGTTTTGTATATTATCTCGAATCAGTACTGATTATTGTAACTTGTACAAGAGAAGTCTTCAGCCCTCCATTGACGGAGTCGACCATGAGCGGGTCAGGTGACGGTAAGGAGACTTTGTATGAAAGCTGTTCAGTCAGCCGGGCCGGGTCTGGTCTGCCACCCTCCCTGGAGGGGTGGTCTGACAATGGATGGTCCAATGCTCAGGGAGATGGGTGGCCCCCCCCGGTAGCATAAATGGAAACGGTCCCATTCTTGGCACCGTTCGGCCTCGAGTTCTTCTTCGACTCACAGGTCGAAGATGAAACGGCATCACTTGAGGTCACCATCTGGTACGTCTGCATGTAGATGGTTGGTTATTAAGGCCAGGTGCTAGTCTCCACCTCTGTTGGAGTCGCCAGTTTCTGTCTCTGGTGGCCGACCTCCTCGACACCGGAGTTCCTCTCCGCCTATTGTAAGAGCTTCCGATGAGCAGTTTCACCAGTGGGCTCGAAGGTTGGTCCGGCTGCCTGAGCCGGGCAGTCCTACACCGGTGCCTTCTGGCCGTTCGGTTTCGGATAGGCGGGTAGGGTGGTTGGGCCTTCTTCCAATCGCAGTTTTCAGACTCCTGTGACATTGCTGTCATCTGCGGTGCCGACTTCTCTGGTGCCGAGGGCTTTGTTGGCACCGCGCTCTTTGTTGGTGCCGTGTGCAATGCCGTTTCCAATTACAGCTCCTTCTTTGTTCTCGGCAACGGGAATGAGTTCTGCACCATCTGGTCTTCAAGGGTTTCGACTCTGATTCTTTCTTCTTCCTCCTGATTTTCACTCCTTTCCTGTCTATACAGTCCCCCCTGGACTGTCAGGAGATGATTTTGAGCCTGATCCAGATCTTCGCTTGGGTGGTGATGATGTTGATGCTGACACTGCCCTGGGGGCAGGGATTAATCCTCCTGCAGAGCCTGTTGTTGAGGACCTTTCCTTTAAGTCTCTGCTCAAGAATTTAAATTCTACTCTTTCTCTCCAGATCACAGAAATCAATCCTGGGAAGCTTTTGCTTCTCCAATATCTTCATGTCCCGGAAATCCCTATGGATTTAATTCCTCCGGTATGGCACTCTTTTGAGACCCTTTCACAGATGGTGTGGAAGAATCCGTCTCTTATTCCTTCCGTGGCCGAGTCCATAGATAGGAAGTATGCCCCTCCCAATGATCACCCCCTTTTGGCCTCACAAGCCTTTGCCGATGCCGTAGTGGTCTTGGCAGAGAATGATAAGGCTGTCCTACCTCAGGAATCTACAGCCTGACCTATAAACAAAGAACCTCGCAAGATAGACACCTTAGGTAAGAGAGTCTTTGCTGCCTCAACCCTGGGCATGCACATTGCCAGCTACCAGGGTTATTTTTCTCAATATGAGTATGTTCTTTGGCATTCGCTCAAAGCAATGGTAGAATCTGTGCCCAAATTGGAGATTAACTCAGAGCTACTTCAAACCATAACTAGGGGTATCGAGTCCAATAACCAACAGGTTAAAGCTGCACCCATCGCCACTCTTGGCTGCATACTTCGGGCTTCACGAATGATGCCCAGCAGCAAGTCATGGTCTTACCTTTCAACGTTATGTATCTGTTTGGACCTCAGGTGGGGCAAGCACTAGAGGCCACACGGAAGACTAGATGTGCCATTAAGACAGCCAGACCTATGTCCGTCTCCTCCTGAGGGGCTGGAAACAAGCGCCAGTTTCACAACAGTCAGTCCTTTCGGGGCAAAGGCAGAGGAGGTGTGAACAGAAACCAGAACCCTCAGCCGCAAAAGAAAGCGCAACAGAAGGCACAAGTCCAAAAGTGCCCATTGCCACCTTCTGAGTTTCCGGCCCAGGTCCCACCTCAGCTGCCCGAGGGGGACTCCTCCTCAACAGTGGGAGGACATCTGACTCACTTCTGCAACCAGTGGAAATCTATAACATCAGACAAATGGGTCCTCAGAATAATCCATGAGGGGTACTCTCTCAATCTTCCGGAACCCCCTCCGGATCATCCTCCCAAATGACAGCCCAGGTTGTCAGCGGTGCAGTCAGACCTTCTTGCTTCTGAGGTACAAGGCCTTCTGAACAACAGGGCAGCACAAGTAGTCCCGCTGGATCAGCGAAACACAGGTTTCTACTCTCATTACTTTCTGGTCCTAAAGAAAACTGGCGGCATGCACCCCATTCTGGATCTCAGAAAGTTAAACAAGTTCCTACACAACAAAAAGTTCAAGATGATATCACTTTTTTTTATTTATTTTTTTAGTTTTTGTTGACTGGGTAAGTGCACTAGACAAATCCTGCCTATTTTCAGGCACGACCCGGGAGAGGGGGATACAGATGAATGCCAACTGACCTTGAACCAGATGAAGCTGTTGGTGGTATTTTTGATACCCTACTTCCTTTGATTCATCGACATGGTTGGCTAGCCTCCCTGGACATGCAGAATGCCTACCAACACATCCTCATACACCCAAAGCACCACAAATACCTAAGGTTCATGGCATTGGGTCAGCACTATCAGTTCAGAGTCCTGCCCTTTGGGCTGTCCTCGGTGCCTCGAGTTTTTACAAAGTGTTGTGCAATTCTCACGGTGCACCTCAGGAAAACTGGAATACAAGTATTCCCATATCTGGATGACTGGTCCTACCAAGTTCCTCCAAGCAAGAGACTCTGGAGGCCATAGCTATGGCTTCAGACTTCCTCACGCCCATAGGAATCCTGCTGAACCTAAACAAGTCACAGTTGCAGCCCTCCCAGAAGCTCCTCTTCATAGGAACTCTTCGGGACACATCCTATGCGAAGGCTTTTCTTCCAGAGGACAGAAAGAGCGATATCTTCCTGGACAAAAAGTCTCCACCACTCATTCACACAGATGGGATCTATGCTGGAGGCGCTAGGACCCAGCAGGAGCAAACTTTTTGCAGGAGGGTCGGCACCAGAGATGGAGCCATGAGGAGCGGTGCCGCGAGCCTCGGCTCGTGTGGCAATGACTTTCTCAGCGTCAACCCTCCAACCACCTCAGTTCCTTTTTTCCCTGCCATTGAATGCGCTACAGTGACCACGTCGCTCGCCCGCCGCGAGTCAAACTTCAAACTAGCAGCATAGTTTTCTTTTTTTTTATTATTTTGTGTCATTTCTTGAATAAAGTTCCGCTTACTATAATTTATTACAAGAAAGAAGTCTCTGCCTACATTGATGGAGTCGACCATGGGCGGGTCAGGTGATGGTAGGGAGACTTCATATGAAAGTTGTTCAGTCAGCCGGGCTGGGTCTGGTCTGCCGCCCTCTCCAGAGGGGGGGGGTCTGACAACGGACAGTCCAATGCCCGAGGGGAGGGGCTGTCCCACCGAAGCATAAAAGAAAACAGTTGCACTCTCAGCACCATTCGGCCTCAAGCTCTTCTTCGACCTGTAGGTCGAGAAAGAGAAGGCATCACTCGAGGTCACCTTCTGGTATGTCTGCGCATCGACGGTCAGTCATTGGGGTCACTTGCTGGTGTCCTCCAGAGTCGCCGGTTTCTGTCTCCGGTCTCCAACCTCTTCGACATCGGAGCCCTTCCCAGCCTTCTGGTAGGGCTTCAGATGAGCAATTTCATCAGTGGGCCGCTCTGATGGAGCAATGGACTCGGAGGTATGTCCAGCTGCCTGGCCCGGTCACTCAGGGGCCCTTGGAGCCTTTGGGGGATCGGGTAGGGCAGTTGTGCCCCTCTAATCATGCGGCACCTTCTTCGGTGCCGACAACTCCACGCTCAGGTGTTTTCCCCCCTCACATGGCTGCGGCACAGGGGGCCACATGGATGCCTCTATCTCCTGGTATTTTTCCTTCTGTTTCCTCAAATCTCAGTTTTCAGGGCCCTGCGTTGGTTTCAGCGCCGATGGGTCGCTCGGCACTGTCCTCGGTGTCGATTCGTCTGTTGGCGCTGCCGACTCCGATGCGGCTTCGGCATCGCCCTTGGCTTGTGCCCGGTGGCGCCGTTGGGCTTGTCAGCTCTGCCCTCTGCGCCATCCTTGGCACCGAGGGCTCTGTTGGCGCCGTGCTGAGCCAGGCGGCGCCGTGCTCTTCTTCGGCGCCGAGACTTAGCGGGACGTCTTCCAATCTTCAGGGGTCCTCGATTTTGAACCCTTTTGCCTCCTATTTTCCTTCTGATTTTCACTCCTTTCCTGTCCATACAGTCCCTCCTGGGCTGTCAGGAGATGATATTGAGCCTGATCCAGACCTTAGGCTGGGTGATGATGTGGAAGAAACAGGATCTAATCCTGCTGCAGAGCCTGTGGTCGAGGACCTGTCATTTAAGTCTCTGCTGAAAAATTTGAATTCCACTCTTTCTTTCCAGACTATGGATATCGATCCTGGGAAGCTTTTAAGATTCCAATACCTTCATGTTCCGGACATCCCTATGGATTTAACTCCCCCGGTACAGCCCTCCTTTGAGACGCTTTCTCAAATGGTATGGAATAATCCTGCTCTCATTCCTTCTGTGGCTAAGTCCACAGATAGGAAGTATGCTGCTCCCAAGGATCGACCTATTTTGGCCTCTCAAGCCTTTGTGGACCCTATTGCAGTCTTGGCAGAGAATGATAAGGCATTCCTCAGACAACTACAGCTCGACCAATAAACAAAGAATCTCGTAAGATAGATACTTTAGGTAAGAGAGTCTTAGCTGCATCCACCCTGGGTATGCGTATGACCAGCTACCAGGGCTATTTCTCTCAATATGAGTATATTCTTTGGCATTTACTCAAACAAATGGTTGAAGCTCTACCAGAGTTGGACACTAATTCAGAGCTTCTTCAAACCATAACCAGGGGTATCGAGTCCAACAACCAACAGGTTAAAGCAGCTATGGATGCTTTCGATACTGCCTCTCGAGTGGTGGCGGCAGGCATTTGTACCCGCCGTCATTCCGGGCTGCGCACTTCAGGCTTCACAAATGATGCCCAGCAACAGGTCATGGCGTTGCCCTTCGACGGTGTGTATGTCTTCGGTCCTCAAGTACAACAAGCTCTAGAGGCCACACAAAAGACCAGATCGACCATTAAATTGGCTCGACCTGCTCCTGCCCCGTCTCGGGGGGGGGGGGTGTTAACAGCGCCAGTTTCACAACCGTCAGTCCTTTCGAGGCAAAGGCAGGGGAGGTTTTAATAAAAACCAAGCCCCTCAGCCTCAAAAGAAAATGCAACAGAAAGCACAAGGGCCCAAAGCGCCCAGTGCCACCTTCTGAGTTTCTGGTCCAAGTCCCACCTCAGCTGCTCGAGGCGGACTCCTCTTTAGTAGTAGTAGGTAGGGTGACTCAATTCTACAACCAGTAGAAGTCCATAACATCGGACAAATGTGCCCTCCGGATGCTCTGTGAGGGGTATTCCCTCAATCTTTCGGAGACCCCTCCGGATTGTCCCCCCAAACGGCAGCCCAAGCTGTCAGTACTTCAGTAAGAACTTATTGCCTCAGAAATACAAGGCCTTCTGAACAACAGGGCAGTAGAAAAAGTTCTGCTAGATCAACGGAACACAGAGTTCTACTCCCATTACTTTCTAGTTCCAAAGAAAACTGGGGGGCATGAGCCCCATTTTGGACCTCAGAAAATTGAACAAATTTCTTCCCAGGGAGAAGTTCAAAATGCTATCACTAGGAACCCTGTTACCTTTGCTTCATCAGCATAACTGGTTAGCCTCTCTGGACACGCAGGATGCTTACCAACATATTCCTATTCATCCAAAGCATCACAAATACCTAAGGTTCATGGCTTTAGGCCAGCATTATCAGTTCAGAGTCCTGCCCTTTGGGCTATCCTCAGCGCTGCGAGTTTTTACAAAGTGTTGTGCAATTCTCGCAGCGTACCTCAGAAAGATAGAAATACAAGTGTTCCCGTATCTGGATGACTGGCTTCTAGCAAGTCCTTCCAGGCAAGGAACTCTCGATGCCGTATCCACGGCCTCACACTTTCTCACGTCCATGGGAGTTCTGCAAAATCTCAAGAAATCGCAGTTGCAGCCCTCCCAGAAGCTTCTTTTTGTAGGAACTCCTCTGGACACCTCTTGTGTGAAAGCCTTTCTTCCAGAAGACAGAAGAAGCGATATCCTACAGATGGCCCGATACATCAGGGAGAACAGCTCAGTTTGAGCTATCTCAATGCAACGGATGCCGGGTCTCATGGCATCCTCTGTGTTCACTGTACCCCTAGCTCATCTCAGTCCTTTCTCATCAAGGTGACAGAACCTCTGAAGAGGGCGCTCACCTGGTGGTCGTAAGAGGACAACCTTTTGGAAGGATATCCCTTCATCCCTCTGCATCATCAGATCTCCATTACCACGGACGTGTCCCTGATGGGTTGGGGAGCCCACTGCCGGGATCTCCACACCCAGGGTATGTGGACTCAGGACGAGTCTCAACTTCACATGAATGTCCTGGAAATGAGAGCCATCCTCTATGCATTCAGAGCTTTGGAGGACATACTCTGTCACAAGAATATTCTCCTTCAAATGGACATGGCAGTGATGCACTACATCAGTAAACAGGGTGGTGCACACTCTTACCCATTATGCAGGGAAGCAATGAGAGTGTGGGAATGGTGCCTGGAGCACAATGCTCTGATTCAGACAGTTTACCTGCCAGGAGTACAAAACGAGCTGACAGACCGTATCAGCAGAACAGAGGCGGATCCTCATGAGTGGTCTCTTGACTTGACCGTCATTCAGTCACTCTTCAAAGTGTGGGGAACTCCAGACCTGGACCTTTTTGCGTCCCCACTCAACACAAAACTGCCTCTCTTCTGCTCCAGAAATCCATGACCTGGCATTTTTTGTCAGGATAAGGTGGACAAAACGCATTTCCTCCTCTTCCCCTAATTCAGAGGGTACTACTTAAAGTCTCAGGGGCAGAATTATTCTCATTGCCCCCTTCTGGCCTTGGCAGATATGGTTCCCGCTACTCAACAGACTATCTGACCCCCCCCCCAAAAACGCTTCCCCTTCAGACGAACCTTCTGACCCAGGGTCCTGTGGTCCATCCCAACGTGAGGTCGCTTCACCGTCACGCTCGGCTCCTGAGGAGATAAAGGTAAATAGGTTCAATGTTTCTCATAGAGCTTCAGATATTCTTTTGGCTGTGCATTAGCCAGCCACTAGAAAAACCTACACAGCTAAATGGAAGCGTTTCTCTCTGTGGTGTGCAAAATCCTCTTGGAACCCCTTTTCCTGACCACCGAATAAAGTCTTGGAGTATCTCTTAGACCTCTCAAACACAGGTCTGCAGTACTCCACGGTCAAAGTTCATCTTTATGCCATTTCAGCATATCATGAACCAGTACTTTCCATGTCACTGGCTCAGTTGCTCGTGGTTAAGAGGTTTCTTAGGAGTATTCTGCATACTAGACTTCCTATTAGATGTACAGTTGCAGCCTGGGATAGTAACCTTGTGCTAGACATGCTCACTCATAAACCTTTCGAGCCTCTAGCCACTTGCGAGTTGAAGTTCCTCACTTGGAAAATGGCCTTCCTGGTGGCCATTACTTCGTCCCGTAGAGTTTCCGAAATACATGCACTGGTCACAGACCCCCTGTACACTGTTTTTCACAAGGACAAGGTAGTTCTTAGGACTCATCCTAAGTTTCTCCCCAAGGATGTTTCAGAATTTCATCTAAACCAACCTTTAGTCCTTCCTACTTACTTTGCAAACTTCAAGAATGAAGGGGAGCGTACCCTTTATCTGCTGGATGTTAAGAGAGCGTTGCGGTTCTATCTGGACAGAATGAAAGAAATTTGTTACCCTTGAGGAAAGGAGGGAGAGGGGGGACATGACAGAAACTTTTAAGTACCTCAATGGAATTAACAAAGTCCAAGAAGGTAGCATCTTTCAGAAAAAGAGATGTACAAGAACAAGGGGACACATTTGAAGATAGAAGAGGCGGTTCCAGGGGCAATGTGAGGAAGTGTTTTTCACAGAGAGGGTGGTGGGACTTGATGGAACAACCTTCCTGCGGAGGTTGTGGGGTCTAAAACTGTGGGAGGATTCAAGAATGCGTGGGACAGACATAAGGAAATTTTGTGGGGGTAGGAAGAAATAGGCTGTTGGTTAACTAGGATCTGCAGCTTATCCTGTAGGTGGGGAAATGGGCAGACCAGGTAGACCAAGCGGTCCTTATCTGCCGTCAAAGTCTATGTTTCTAAATTCACAAGGCTCAACAACTATTTGTTTCCTGCAGCAAGACCCAGCTGGGTCAACCTGCTGCTATCAGATGCATTTCAGCGTGGCTGGTGGCATGCCTTTGCCACTGCTATTCTATGGCACAGGTCAAGCTGGAAGGAAGAGTGTACGCTCACTGTACCAGAGCAGTCGCAGCATCTCTGGCGGAAATCCATAACGTGCCCATTGTAGATATTTGCAATGCGGCTACCTGGCGCTCCATGCATACTTTTGTTAAACACTACGCCTTGGATGTCCATGCCAGACGCCATCTGTCGTTTGGCAGGACCATTCTTAACGGACTTCTGTCGTAAGCACGTGAGCTTTTCATCTCCTGCTGCCCATCTCGGGGGATTATTTGAGCTCGGTACTCTCCCATTAGTGTGAATGAGTGGTAGGGACTGTATGTCCAGGAAGATATGGAAATTACGTACCTGCTGTAATTCTTGATCTTCTTGGACAAAGTCTCCACCACTCATTCACACGCCCACCCACCATCCCCCGTGCTCACTTCTCTGTTTATGGTCTTCACTCCTTCAATGGCTGAGCTGTGAAGACTTTATTGTTGACCCTTCTTACATGGGTCATTTGGACTATCTAATGTCCGATTTTTAGGTTAGTTACGCTGTACCTCCTCAGAGGGGAAAAAAAAAGGTACTGAGGCGGTTGGAGGGTAGATGCCGAGATAGTCATTACCGCATGCGCTGGGCTCGTGGTGCTGCTTTCTCACGGCTCCATCTCAGGCGCTGGCCCCTCCTGAAAAGGTTTGCTCCCACTGGGTTCTAGTGCCTCTGGAGTACTCCCATTAGTGTGAATGGGTGGTGGAGACTACGTCCAAGAAGATCAAGCATTACAGTAGGTACGTAATTTCCATTTGTCGAAGATCTACTGTTCTGGTAAGTTCTTACCTAACTGTACTTTCCCCTAAAACAAAATATTTGAGGAGATTAATTTCTATAAGAAAAGAGAGAGGGGAAACAGTAGCGGATACAGGAGTTTGGTGAAGACAAGAAGGGAAAAGAAGTTAAGCCACCAGGGTTCTCACATTCCACACTAGACAAGCAAGACCGTGACGAGATGATGCACCAAGACGCCTTTTTGTCCGCCGTCACATTCTCGGTTTCAGGCGCCGAACAATAGCCGAGTCTCACTACCGCCCCCAGTCCTCTGATGTCGCTCGCCTTCCCGCCCCCTTGACAGACGCACTGCCTATAAGAACAGACACTAGAGGCGGGGGCCGAGAGACGGTTGGAGCCAACACGTGACTTTTATCGAGATCTCCGGCTCTCGTTCTTTCTTTCCACGCGCTTAGAGCTCCGTCGTGGTCGGTCGGAGCTAGGAAGCTGCGCGTGTGTCTGCAAAAGAACAACGGTAAGGCTAAACCAGGGCAAAGCTATGGGTACGACCAAGGGAAAACGCTCAAAAATAGATCTATTGATCGTAGAATTGTGATTGTTGTACTCTTTCGGGGCGTGTTTAATATATTTAATTTCCGAATGACGCAGGCCGCTTTTTGAGCTTGCGGCACTCATTTATTTCGATCGGCGAATGGTGGTTATATTTTAAGTTTACTTAAAACAAAGTGCTTGTTCGCGTTAATTTTCGTTAGTTCTGTCCTCATTATCTGGAATTTACCATTCTTAATAGAACAAACGTTCTCCGCTGTCCTTTGTTTGCTGGAGGGTTTGAAAATGGCTGACGTTGCCGCGTGCACGAGCGCTTACCTTGTTTGTAGGGGCGGCGTGTCGAACTGGCATTGTTCGTTTTCTGGTAATCTCTCTCCCCCCCATATACATTTTTATACATAACTGTAATGTGGTTTGGTGGGGTTGAGACTGTATTTAACACCAGGCGGGCCCTGTCTCTGTGTCCTTGCCAATAACTACAAATGGCGGTGTAAAGGGGCGCCCGTGGTGTTGCGGCGTCGGTCTAGCCTTTCAGTGCTCTTTTTCGTCGCATCGCGGCAGTCATTTAGCTACCGTTTTTTCTAAGTCGACAATTGCACACCAGAGACGGCAGTACAGTTTACGTCGCCGCTCAAGTGAGTGGCGTTAGTTTTTTTCTGTAAGCATTTAATTTGTTCCTAATTTGGCGTCTTCCCTACCCGATGAATTTACCAGCTGCGGGGTGTCCGCTGTACGGCCTGCGTTTCGTAGTAGGGGTTAAACAACCCGGGGTGGGTGGGTGGGGGCGCGCGTTCGGTTAAAACCAGCGATTCTTGGGAGTTGAACCATATAATGACGAGCAGTATCGCCTGCTTAACGGAGGATGGAATGAGCAGCCGATATTCTTGGGCACCGGGCGGGTTTGCATGCTCACGAGGTGGGGAGGGGGGATTCCAATCCCATAATGGCTGATCATAATCCCTCTACCCTTAAGCACGAGGTTGGACCCGGTATTCTTGGAGGACTCGGATGCGCGTGCACGTAGGTGTACGTGAGGGAGGAGGGGAGAACCTCACGGTCTGGGCTACAGCTGTGTTTGAAAATGGGCTGCAGAAAGTGTTTCAGGGTTGCTAAATCAGTGCATGGCTTAAACGATTCTTGCAGACAGCAAAGTTGCATGACCCACGTTCAGTCAAGGCATACTTAAGCCTCACAACGCAGCTCAAGTAGCCAGTTGGAAAGGGGAACTGGATAACTAACAAGGGCCCCATTCTAAGTGTGGGGCTAGTCTCGTCTGATTATGTGCAAAAACGTTTTGGTTTATTGTAGCGTATTATTAAATCACGGTGCAAACTGAGCAGAAAATACAGTCGGGAGCAAAAACATTTGTACTTTAATACCACTTAATCTGCACTCTGAGTTTTGCATTTTCTTACTCTTGACGTTTTAACAGTACTTCCATATTTGTTGTAGATAGTGTATTGTTGCAAGCTATTTCTCCTGATTACTTTGGCCGTTCACCAGTGTCATCAGACCTGCCTTTGTTTTGTATCCCATCTTTTCCTGTATTTTGTGACCATGTGCTGTCTTTGTAACCTCCTTGGTCCTGCCTGAATGGCAGTTTTATTGTCTAATGCACGTACATCTACCTGGTTAACTAAAAACTATTACCTTAATTTTATTTAGTTCTAGGTTGGTACCCTGCAGCTGATGGCAGCCGTGGAAGGTTCAGTAGCCTGCAGTGCATGTTCAGCAAACCTAGCTTGTGTGCTTACACCAGTCTTGCAACGGGGCCAAAGTGGCGGGGGGCGCAGTGCAAATGAGGGGGAAGGGACGGGAGTATCAGCGCTGTCCAGTGCACAAAACATTTGCTCAGTGCAGGGACTTCTTGTGGGTCCCCCTTGTACAGAGCAGTGGAGACCTTGCCTTAAACCAGCGTGACTCTAATGGTTGGCAGAGGTGCTGCTGCCAGTTGCCGGCCCAACACCACCAAGAGGTTATCCTTGGTGTGTAGTGGTCTCCACTGATTGTTGGCCCAGTTACAAAAAAAAAAAACCTGCCAGTGTTCCCCCAGTCACTGATCACCAACCCAAGATGGGGGGCCAGCCCTGCATGCGAGGGTAAAAAAAAAAAAAAAAAGGGCATGTCTAGTGGTGCCCCTCTTCGATCCTCACCCAGCATGGCAGCATCCATTCCCCGGTGTCCAGTGCACCCCCCCCAACCCAATCACCTATTACATTGAAACAGTTTCCTGGTGGTCTAGTGGACCCTTCCCCATACCTGCAATCCATAGTAAAATGACATTCCTTCCCTGGTAGTCTGGCTCGCCTCCCTATCCCATGCTCTCATTGACTGCTCAGTCACCAGTTGGACATGGTGGTGAGACTGTACCAGTCACTGGCTTTGGTGAGGTGGGACATTACCTTCCAGGGTTGGGGGGGGGCACAGATAACCAGGAAAGGATATTCATTTCTTCTCTGTGGATCAGGGATGGGGGTCCACTAGATCATCAAGGAACTGTTTACTGTACTATTTAGGGGATTGGGTTGAGGGTATACTGGGGAAAGGGTTTTGCTATGTCTGGTGAGGGACCTGGTAGGGGAGGGACCGCTAGCAACCAGCAGGTAACTTATTTTGTCAGGTTGACTATTAGTGATTTGGGGGGCCACACTGGCAGCAGGAATTCATTTTTTTCCTTGAGTTGGCGACTAGGGACCACTAGCCACCAGGAACTGTCTGCGTGTTGGGGACTGTGCTTGGCTCCATGCAGCCTAATGGGCTCAAAATGGGCATGCGAGTGGCCACCTATCGCCTTGCATGCCCAATAAGCACGTTTACATAGGTGCGTTTGCGTATTGGAAATAGTGCACTGGCAGTACCTGCTGTGGGGCTTCTCGCTTGGCTGTGTCAGGGTGATAATAGTGGGGTAGTGCCGGCAGTACTGGGGTTACTACCAGTGCAGCCTAGCCCTATTCACTGCCGCATCCTACTGAATAGCAATTTTTAAAAGCTGGACAATTGCAAATTGCAGCACAATTTGTGTTGAGTGTTTTGTATATCTGGTCCATATTTTTTGTTTGGCCCCACAGTTCTGTCTTCCATGGGCTATGTACAGTCGCTGGATTGTAATTTGGCCCATGCAGAAAAGTATACTGGGGGGGAGAGACATATTTGCTCGCAGAGAGATGCAGGCTGCTGAATCTCCTACTGCTCTGTCAACTGCAGGGGATTCTTTGAGGGTCTTTGACTTTAACAGAGCTGAATTTGGTAGGATGCAGAAGCTCTGAATGAAAACATTGCTGGGATCAGAGTTGCGATGGAGGTAAAACAAATGAGCTGTAATAAAGATGGTACTGAGTCATTGTTTTTCCCAAAATGTGTGTGTGGGGGGGTGGTTCCCCGTCCCTATCAAGCCCCACTGAGAACAGGATCCAGTGTGTGGATGTGCCCAGATGTGGGGCCTGGGGGAGACTGGAGTCATCCTCCCATTTAGCAGTTTCCTATTTTCTCTCTGGTGTGGAGTAAGTAGTGCCAATGACCGTACTATGCACACTGCTGTGCACAGCAGGAGTCTGTTGCACCTCTGCGCCTCCATTGTGCGCAGTCTTGGCATGCTGCTGCTAGGGGCCAGACTAATGCGGGACACTGATCCCACCCCCTTCCTAGAGGAGTTCTAGGATACTTGATGCCCCTCCCTCAATGTGACACACTGACTTCTGAACTCTGGCGCAGCAAGCAGTAGCGCTACTGCTGTGCTGGCAAACAAGTGTCAAAATTGCCTTTTTTTTTTTTTTTACAAAATTGAGGAGAAATCTGTGTTCTGCACCAACATTTGGTTTAAAGGGGTTTGTCTAAACCCCCCCTTGAGAAAAAGCATCTTTCTTAGGAAAAAGAATAAAATGACTCAAGTGATGAGGAAAAAAGCGCGTTCCCTTTTTTTTTTTTTTTTTAAACTGGTATTTCCCTGTCTTTGTTGAAAATCGAAAATAACTGGCCTTCGACTGATGGACGCAACTAGTGAGTGTGCCAAAATCAAAAGCAAAGGCTAAAAAGTCCAGCTTGTTACCAGAACGGTTGCAGAAGCAGTAAGGGACGAGATGGCAGCCTTCAAGTTCAGGCATAATCCGGAGGAGGAGGATAGGGTAGACTGCGAAGTGAAGGATTACGGCCAGATCACTGCGCTGCCTTCAGACTGCTCGGTAATGTCTCATAGAGCTGTGTGAGCAACTGACAAAACAGCTGAGACACTGTACACACTGGCAACAAGGCAAACCACACCATAAATAAACTAAGCAGGTACCATATGTAATGCAGTTAAATCTTTTATCCAAGTTGAATGGAAGTCGTGAAAATACAGAACTCTGACTAGACATCGGCTCATTTGTTTAACCTGTCAAATACTTTATGTGAGATGAATGAAACGATACAAAAATCATGTTAAATCCAGACATCAGCACATTTTTTTTTTTTTTTAAATCTGTCCGCTCTCAGTGGAGGCAGCACATTCTCGGCATTTTCCTCTGCACGTTTCGCCTTCTGATACTGCACAATGTGCTCAAATATTATTGAATGCAGATGACACAGTCCGCCCATAATGCTCAAACCACATAAATGTGTCAAGGTAAGAGGGCACCATTGGCATTTGTGTTCCATTCATTTTCTTAACTGCTTTTTGGCCCTTGACCAGTACGCCTCAACCACCTCTGTGCGTGCTGGTTCTGGGGTCCAAAAAATTCTCGGTGATTCAGTTTTGTGGGCATGGTTCATATGTGGGATCTCATTGACCCTGCTGTGCGCTGCCCACTGGTCTGAGTGCATTTCAGTACCAGGTTTCATATGTCCCTTTATGATTGGGAGCAATCTGGCAGCATCCCTGTGATCAACAAAGGTGAGGTACCCCAAGGGGCTGTCCACAACATATATTCCAAAGACCCACGTGTCACCCTTGCTCCTGTTTCTGCACAGATTGTACTTGGCATGTACCATTAGACTTGTGTATCTGCACAATCTTGCCTTCTCTGCCCAGCTGAAGCGGGTCTTGCAGAAGCTTCCAACTGCAAACCCCTGAGGAACTGAATCCAGTCTAATATTTTTTTTTTGGCTTGGTACTACCAATTACGTGGCCACGGTAACAGAATTCTATACCCAGTGAAAAATAAGCATCACAGTTTTCCTCTGGAAATTTGGTCTTAAAGATGTGTCTGTCAGGGTACTTTTTTTTTTTTTTGGCTCTGCAGGTTGCTTTGCACCTCCAATTCATGGCATTCTGACTCACTGATGCATCCAGAACCAATGCCATTTCAGTGCTGCATTTGTGGCATTTGGTCTGTCAGGAGCACTCCCGGGAAGAGATGCAAAGCAGTAGACTGTTTAGCAATATGTCCACAACACTGTGTGATGTCTTCCGTGGTATTAAGTTCAGTCGGTGTCTCAGAAAAGTATGCTGCGCGCCCCCTCCCCCCATTGGAAAGAAGCATACCTATGTTTTCTTTGCCTGCTATTATCTCTCTACAGAGATTACAATTTATAATTGGATTAACACATTCAAAAAAAGAGGGCATAGCTGAGAATGGGCCTGTATTGTGATGCTGCAGTCGGCAAGATGAGGGCATATTCACACATGATTAGAGTACTTAAGACAAACACGGCTTAATTTGTGTATTTTTCTGCATTTTCTACTTTTGCTTTAAATTGGTATTGTCACTGTTCTATGGGGGTGCTCTGTGCAACCCCCCGTCCTGTGCATTACATTGCCGCATTGTTTGTTGTATCCAAGTTCTACCTTTATTTTATATTACCACTGTTTCTTCTGTTTGGGGGGGTGCTCCGCCCCCACCCCCCGGTCCTATATACTGTTTCCAAGTTCTACGTTGCCGCACTATTGCTGTTTGTAATTATTTATCATACTCTGCTGTCTAAGACTGGCATGGACAGGAAGAGGCGTGACTAAGTAGCGTCACTTTAGCTGCAAGCCTGTTACTGTAACTTTCGTAGCTGGCCGTACTTGTTCACTATGACTGGGTAGACTGCTCTGAATTGAAGGGGGTGAAAAAAGCTGTAAGGGGCAAAGGTTAAGTAGTACAACCTGCACAGGGGGTAAAGGCAGATGAGGTCTCTTTCCTGTGTGTGTGTGTGTGTGTGTGTGTGTGTGTGTAGGGACAAAATGAGGACAAGATGTTGGATTAAGGAAGGGGGTGTTGGGCAGAAGGCAGTAAAGAAAAAGCAGAGATGTTTAATGAGTCTTCGCTAGAACAGACAAGTGCCACAAAGGAGCAGGTGTTGGGGACATGACAATACAGGCAGACAGGTACTCTGCCTAAATAGTGGACAAATCAACTGGCCAGATGGCATGCACCAGAGGAGCCTTTGAGACGTGGCGTAGGTTCTGGTGAATCCCAGGTAGGCTCCCCTGGGGTCTGGAAATGTGCTTCAGGAGGCCGCTGGACAAGGACTCCAGGACATGAGGCGGCATGGGTTTGTGTTGTATGTTCTGCCATACCTAATTGACTTTGGGTCAATAGGATAGTGGGCATGGGCCAAGTAGATGTCCTGTATTTGCAGGATAGGATAGAAGCTGGCTGCAGGCCAGAAGGTGAGGGTGGTGATTCTCTGAAGCCAGGCCTACGACCAGTGGGGTCCTCCAGGGTTCGGGGCTCAGTTTGGTGTTTAAAAGAGCTGCTGACGCCTCAAAAGAAAACTTAAAAAAACATAATACTTGGGTACAATTCAGCTTGCATTCCATATATATTCTGTAGTTTTTTTCCTCCCCATTATTTATTACTGAGGACATTTACATAAATACTTGATATTTATCCCTTGGAGTTGATCTGCCTCTGTAGCTTACTCCTACTTAGTCATCCTCTGTGACAGCACTGATGTCACATGCAGTGCATTATGATCTTGGGGAGAAAGTAACAGAAATGGATGAATTCTTCAGGAGCAAAGAACCTGTTTTCATTCAAATGACCTCAGTGATAAAATAATAGGGAGGAGAAATCCAGAACTAAAGTAAAATACAAGCTGAGCTATGTTTAAATATTATGTTCTGCTAGCCTTCTCCTGAAGGTGTCTGCTGCTCTTTAAGCATCTTCATAAATTGGATTGCAGATAGGATTGGGGGCAAAAACTACCCGTTTGTGGCAGACACCAAACTCTGGAAGGATGGACATGGAGGAGGGGGGGAGTCAAGAACTCTGTAGACCTGACTAGGCTAGAAAGTGGTCTGGTATTTAGCACCGGGGGTTCAGTGAGTTGAGCATTTGATACTGGTTGGGTATATAGGTAACTAGGTCAGACTAAGACAAGGACATGGCAGTAATGATCACAAGTGGCTTGAAATACTGCAGGAGAGCATCAGCCAAAGCAGATCTGTTGCTTGGCTGCATAGCCAGGGGGACAAGGAAGGCTGAAGTCAGTCTGCAGCTGTATAGGTTGGTGGAAAGACTGCACCTGGAGAACACTGTGCAGCACTGGTGCCTTTATCTCAAGCATATCCACTTGCTGGAGACTTGTCTAGAGAAGGGCAGCAAAGATGATCCAGGGCCAGCAGGGTGGCACCTATGAGGGGCTCGGGGTTCATTCTCATTGCAAGAAGACAGTGGGTAGACAGATTGAGACCTTAAAAGTACTCGTAAGGGCATAAACTGGGTAAGCATGGATGGCCTCTTCAGCCTTTTGGGGGTGGGGACAAGACCACTTGGGGGCTCAAGCTAAAGCTGGTGGGGAGAGAGGACGAGACCAATTGGATGCACAAGCTAAAGCTTGTTTGGGGGGGGCAGCTTCACTGGAATGGTGGTGGACAATTCGAATGACCTTCCACAGGAGGTGGTATCCTAAGAAAGGGGAGATGTGGGCAGCTTCAAGAAGGGAAGGATAGGTTGGTGGGTGGAAGAGGGGGAAGGAATTGAGGTCAGAAGGCAGATGGGGCGGGGGTAGTCCCTTGGGGAACTGCACAGAGCATGTATAGCAGGAGGCAGTATAGTGCAGTGGTTTAAGGCTCTGAGCTGCAAATCTGGAGACCTGGGTTTGAATCCCACAGTCCCCACTTGCATGCTCTGTGACTGAGCAAGTCACTTAACTTCCCTGTGCTCCCAGGTTGCACCTGCAAACAAGCTTTCAGCGTAGTGTCTCACCTGGTTAAAACAGTTGGGGAAAAAAATACAATTGGAAACATGTTCCTTGTGTTTGAATGGGATCTGTAGTAACAGAAAATGTTGGGCTAGAACTAAGCAAAAATGAGTCTGATTAGTCTGATGTAATCAGCTTTACGACAGTAAAGTTAGCAAAATGATGCTGAACACAAAGTGCACATTGAGCCGAACCTCACACTTCAATGTGGGTTCCTTTGTGCGGACTGTTCCCCTTCAAAAGAGCTAATGTACTGCCTGTGCACAGGGCTCCTGATGAGATTTTTCAGGATGAGTGCTGTACTTATTTTGAAAGTGAGGTCAGTGAAACCAAAATCAGATGTGTACAGTGACAACGCTAGGAGTTTTAAAACCTGGGTCAAATTAGACCCACTGGTGTAAGTGAGTCAAAACCTAATCACAAGTACAAATTTCAGCAGTCCAGAAGCTTAAAGGGACACCGTCTGCTATGCCCCTCATTTTTTGTTAATTTTCTGTGAATGGGTTTGTGTGCACATAATTGTTCCACGGTTACTGTAGAATGCCTCTCAGTAAAGCGCAAATGAAACCGCTTACCAATCTTTGCGGAATATGTATTTGTAGTCCTGTTGTCCAGACTTCGTCTCCGTGCGACCAGAAGCCAAGTTGCATCAAACGCGCATCTGCCTGTAGCGCTGTCCCATCATGCATATTTTAACATGGTCATGGTAGAAAACATTCTCTTAGTGCTCGTTATTCTAAACCCGTCCTGGTATCTTGAGAACGAAAACAGAGGGCTCGTTCTGGTGCAAGATACTTGTACAAACTGGTGCACAAATCCCACGCATACACAGCAGTGACCAGGTTAAAGATCCCACACATGCGCACGAAAGTGCCACTGCTGCGCATGCATGGGATTTGGGCACCAGTTTTCAAAAGTATTTTGCACAAGAACAAGCCCTCGGTTTTCAGGTTCAGATACCAGGACGGGTTTAGGAAAAGTAGCGCTAAGAGATTTTGTTTTCTGCCATGGCCATGCTAAAATATGCACGCTGGGACAGTGCTACGGGTAGACTCGTGTTCTTGGCGCATCCTCAACATGACTGACTAACTCGGGACAACAGGGCTACAAATAATTTCGCAAAAATTGGTAAGTGGCTTCATTTCTGCTTTACTGAGACATTTTACAGTAACTGGAACAATTATGTGCCTACAAACCTAATGATGGAAAATTAGCAAAAAAATGAGGGGTAAAGCTGACAGTGCACCTTTAAATTTGTCAAGGGAAAATACTTTCCTATTTTCCACCTTTCGGCTGTCATTACAGGCAGGTGCACCACTTTGGTCCCACTGTCATGTCGTTTCTGGGCAAGATGCAGCTTTCCCCTTTCTGCCCTACCTAGCGCTATCTCTGGATACTTACAAATGGACTGAGTGGAATGAGGAATACTTACTAAAAACAACGCAAATTAATTTTTTTTTAATAGTGAGTAAAACAAAATTGGGATGCATGAGTGCTGTAAATTTGGGGAAAAACTCCTGAATCAGTTTATATTGAGCAGCAACCCACTCCAGGGTGTGGGGTTACTGGGGATTAATCAACATCTTGGGTGCGTTGTGGGGCACGAGGGCGAAGCCAGTGTCCTCACAGCACCCAGGGTGTTTATTTATCCCCAGTAACCCTACGCCCTGGAGTGGGTTATTGCGCTTATGATATGGGCTCCGACAAATCTGAAAAATTTTCTTCAGTTTTTGAGAAATACCGGAGTGTCAGGTTTGGAGTTTGGTATCCTCCCACTGAAATAAAGGTAGTTCCTGTAGTGATTCTGTTGGCTTTCTTTAATTGATTTCCTCACTGACTCAGTTTTCTGAGTTCACGCTTTCAGTAACTTAAAATGTTTTTATTTTTCAAAGAAACGCGTGTCTGTTTGTAGTCAACGTGCGATGAACATTCTATGTTGTGAGCGCTGAACATTGTCCATCACAGTACAAAAATTATTCGGGATGTGGAGAGACACATTCTAATACCAGAATGTGGAGAGAAACGGCAGTTTTCTACAGTGGTGGATTTTCGGTCTCTGCCCAGACTATCACCAGAGAAGTTGAACTGCACTGACTCCCTCTCTCCTGTCAAGGTACTGCAAAGCCCTGCACTTGAGGGACAGATCGAGGCACAGGCAAGACTGCAGGAACGTCCAACTACTGTCTCTGTCGCCAATTCTGATTGCTGCACTTAGTGAGCGGCAGATGGGCACCGGAGATCCTCAGCGGGGACTGGGGGCTCCTGGACCAAGGGACGGCAAGCTGTTAAATGCATTTCACTATTTAGCGGGTTCTGTTCTGCCTGTTGCACACTCTCAGGCTTTAAAACTCTGTCTTTCAGCTGTATAGCGCCCCAGAGATCGGGCGAATGGTAGGGTGCAAAACAAACTGGCGTTGTCCACGTTCTTCACTGTTTTTCTCAGGGTACAGAGGTCCGCCGGGTGGGTGGGTAGAGCTCCAGTGCTATTCTTTCTGTAACCGAGGAACATAACTAGATCCGCTCTGCCCACTGATACTGCTGGCCACCCCATCACTGTGGGTATATTGGGAATTTAATCAATAGCCACGCAGAGAGCCAACCAATGGGAGCAGATGCTTTACTAAGTGTTTGCTACCTCTGTTATAAGAAGCATTTGATTTGAGTGGAGCATTTACAAATGTTGGGTGAGTATTGGTACTAATTTAAACATTTTCTGAAGAGTATTTCCTAAAATGAAGTCTGTGTACTCCTTATCTGGAGCCCTGTCTAGGAGTACTACTCATTCTTGGGTGTAGTTGGCTGTTACTCTTGTATCTGAAGTGTGTTCTTTTTCTGATTGACTAGATTTTGGACAGTACTAGGTGTGGAGTGGTGTGTGAGAAACGGGCCTAACTGGAGGCCAGCTGTCTTTGTTCATTCTTGAGATCCACATGGTGGTCACTAAAGGACTTGACTAGTTGTCACAATCTTGTACTGCACGATTGGCAGCTTGTAATGCATGTAGTGAATCTGGTAGTGGGGCTTGTGATGCACCAGTGAGTGAGGTCCCTTGCTGATGTAGTGATGGGAAATGGAACTAGACAGTCTGCTTCCAGGTAAAGCATTGCTCTTCACGTTGCATCTGATAATACTGGGTACAAAACAATACAGTGAGCATATAAAATAAACAAATAGGAGCCACTAATTCCTTAGAGTAGACTGAGATGGGAGGACATCTTTGTCTGAATTGTGCAAAAGATTTGGTTGTCAAATTGATTTTTAAGTCAAATTGATTTTAAGTGTTTATTTTTTTTCCTCTCTCCCCAGAACAAGAAGAATCCGGCCTTTGCTGTCACTTGCCATTCCCAGGGCCACACATCAAACCCTGCAGCTTGGCTAACCTGTGGCACCATACGTGAGAACTTCATATAAAGGTGATATTTTTGTGATTTGCACCAGGCATAGTTTGGTTATCCTGGCACCATTTGCATAGGGAAGTTGTTTATCCGTAACTGCATGGAGAGCTGTCATGCTACCCATGTCTTGTACAGACTAGACAGTAGGTAGACTTGTAGACTTGATGTTTGATCTTGTTAAGCATCTTTCATACAGACTGTATCCACAGTATCCAAAGAGCTTTACAGTCCAGGTGACCGTTTAGGGGAGTGTTGCTTTAAATCAACAGGGAGATTGAAACAGCATTGGTCCAGTGCCCATCACAGTTCGAAAGATTCTTTTTATAGGTTTGTACTTGCCTAAAGGTGGCAGAAGTCCTAATCCAGATTATGTGTGTGAGTGTGTGTATGTGTATATATACGTGTGTGCGCGCGTGTGTGTGTGTATATATATATTTGTGTGTGTGTGTGTGTGTGTGTGTGTGTATATATATATATATATGTGTGTGTGTGTGTGTATATATATGTGAATTCTGTGTGTGTGTGTGTGTGTGTGTGTGTATGTATATATATGTATGTGTGTGTGTGTATGTATGTGTGTATATGTGTGTGTGTATGTGTATATATATATATATATATATACACACACACGCGCAAATTTATGAATGGACAATCTTTATTATACTTGTGTGAGTGAGACGGAGAGATTTGCACACTCAGGACTCTCTTCCTCCTCCTGCGGAGTGGGCTGTCGGGTCATCCGGTTGCCAGCACCTGCACCCTGGGTCTGGTCAACAAGTTGCTCTCCTCACGCAGGCTGGCACGTACAGGGACCTGGAACCAACACATGGGGGTGCACCTCTCTATCTTGGAGATGTGGTGCACAGCCATCAGTCACTGTAACCACCCTGCAATTTTCCGCCTGATTAACTCCCTTGTTGGAGCCGGATGTGCAGTCACATCAGCGCACATATATGCCAACGTCTGCCATGCTGCAACCCCTCTTGTGCGCTGCTCCTGTAGTGCCCTGACTTCTGTCCGGCACCGCTGCAGAGCGACATGGTACCCTTTACCCACTCCAGATAGAGCTGTCATGGGATGCTCCATCCTCTGCCTCCCCTGACCAGAGTCTGTTCCCGAACCCGGGTCACTGGCATAGCGTGAGGTGTGGAGTCCAGTGCCTCAACCCTCCTCGCCACCGGGCCGCCTATCACAAGGTTCTTTATGGCTCAGGACAGTCATTCTGAGCTGCTGTCCAGTACGGGTAAGTACAATAGCTTGTAGAGCTTTTCATGGGCACTGATGGGCACAGTTTCCCCTTTAAAGGACTGCTTTCAAGCTTAACATAATTTTCCTTGTAGAAGCTGAATATATTTTTTATGCTGGGTCCTATTCTGTTACTGGTCCATCTCCACAGATTTTGTGGGTGTTCTTTCATGGAAACCAAAGTAACATTTTCGAACTGAAGTACATGTCCTTGGCATCCATGTGCCCTGAACACTTGAAGCAACTTAATGGGTCTGCATAAATGAAACCATAATTGGAACCAGTGTTGGTTTATTGGGGGGAAAAAAGCTGTGTGGGGGATTTCCAGTTCAGTGCAGTTATACTAGTTTGCACTTCTAACAGTTGACTGAACTTTGTAGACTTGAGGGGGCATGGCCCTGAAGTATAGGATGATTGTGGTGGGGAGGGACAAAACCACTTTCTGTATAATCTGTGTTAACCACTAGTCATACCTTGCTTGAACCCACTTGTGCCTGTTTGTGCACACAGGTGCTTCATGGAATAGTTCACCTATTGAATGCTTTCTGGGGTGGTGGCCCACTATGCCTGTGCAGGGAACAGTTAAATGAGCATGGTCTGATTAGGATTCTTATTACTGATCATGCCAAGGTTCAGCGTTATTTGTATGTTGCTGTAGAAATAATGGTCTTAATATTGTTAGAGATCCCCACCAAAAAAAATCACCTGGCTTCTCTAGGACTTGCCTTGTGCTAAGTTTTGTGCAGTAGCACAGAACCATAGTTGCCCAGTTGCTGGTGTATGGCTTTTTTTTGGGGGGGGGGTGTTTGTCTGTCTGAGGTTCATGAGTGTCCACAACCCATCGTGCATAATATTGCCTCCGTGGAGACACCTCCCACATTCCCTTCCCATGTGTCCTGCTGTGCTGCCACTGGAATGCCTCCAGGTGGCAGCTGCCTAGCAAGATACATTACCCCCCCCCCCAATCCCGAGAGAGGATGCACTAAATCCTTCAGCCTGGCCAGCACCTGAGCAACCACATCAGTTCCCAAAGTGGGGTTGCTAGCTTAACGTAGCACTGGAATGTTTACAGTCCATGTAGGCAGTAGGCTGAGGTTGTGATAGAAATGGCAGTAAGGGAAGCAGGTGTGGGAGGAATTCTAGTGCGACAGTCTGATCTGCAGCCGCCGGCCCCCCCCCCCCCAAAGAAGACCACGATGGGTAAGGGGGAGGGAGGGGCAGCTGCTTGATGAGGGGCTAGCTGCACGAGCAGACTCCATAGACTGAGGCCCGTTTCTGCTGGCAGTTTCGTATGTTGGTAACTTGGGGTATTAAAATGGTTTTAAAATTACAACTGTTGTATTCAGCTTTGTTCTAGTTCTCCTGTTCTTGGTCTAATGTCAGATAATGCAATACATATTTTATGGAGTCTTCAAAAAGCACCTGTCTCAAACTCAAATGCTGTTTGTGACATCAGTCTGTTGTGGTGAGCACTATACCATAAACAAGGCACTGACACAAGTTATTTAGGAACAGGCAAATGCTTTTTATACAGACCTTTTGAATGTATTACCAAGACATTGACCCTGGAAAGAAACTAAACAATTACATTTCCAGTTGCTGTAGCTGAAACAGTCATGTTGATGAAATGTGCATGCTGAAATGCAGAGCTGCTTTTATTAAATTCTACAGAATCAGGCATGCGTAATTTAAATTTATAGTACTTTTATAGCTTCCAGCTAGCTGGTAAGGGGGACCACCATGGAATTTTGAGTTTTCACTAGATTTCTAGCTGACTTGAGATGACTTCTTAACACATGAGCATATTGCTAGTGTGGGCTATAAAACATATGGAGCACTGTCCTGTCGCCTCTAAATTGGTGCATGCACATGTATGGCACAAATGGGAAGGTTGTGCTTTCTGTTTTGCTTTTGACTTCTTGTCAGTGTTGCAATTATTTGGCCATCTAGGAACTGGCAGTAGTGGCAAGACCATTGATGGGTCTCTTCTGTTGTATAGTGGGGTAATTGCCTTTGTGCTTCTCCTGATTGGCTAGCTCACTGTCACATCAGTAGAGCTTGAGGTGCTGACCAACCTGGATTCTGAAGCAACACGGAATGTGGTGGTGGGGGGCATTGAGGATAGTGTCTGGACAGCTGTCCTCCAGGTGGGGTGGTAAGTTGACAAGACCCCTGGCAGTGGCTGGGGAGACGGTGCACCACAGGGATCTCCAGTGATGGGATCGGCACTGAGAGATGGTTGTGCAGCATGCTAAGTTGTACGCTGCACAGCCATTGACTTCATTGCATATCATCTGTGCAAGCAGAACATTTGCACCCGGAATGTCTCATCATGACACCAGACTCTGGTTTCTTTGGAGCCACAGTCTCCAGTTCCCCCTCTCCGTATGGGTCACTACAGTCTTCCGGCGAGTCCCAGGCGGTGGAGAGGGATGGGTAGTTGGAACCATCAGGGGTTGAATATGTGGTACATCCCACCCTACTGGGAGACTTTGGAAGCTAAAAAGCAGAATCAAAGAGCCTCTCCATGGCCCACCAAGTCCAGCAAAATGTTGCCAGTTCTGTGGTGTCCTGGTTAATTAAGGTTGCTTTGTTCCCTTCATGTGTGTCCAGATTAGTTGATGAGGTGCTGACAGATTGTAGTTAAGTGTCCTGCAGCAGGACGTGGGACGCATTCTGAAGCTCGGGGGTGACATTGAGGAACTTCTCCCAGAGGGTAGTGAACCTATGGAACAGCCTACCAGCAGAGACCTTGGACAAGTCTGTACATGCCATAAAGGTAAGCTTGGACATATTGCTACATACCAAGTGAATCGTTGGCTAGTAGAGTGGGTAAGAAGGCCTTGTAAAGTGGTATGTGTTTGCACAACATATGTTTCCATGCTTTATGAAGGGAGAGAATAAAGTCACTGACTTAATTTCCTGGGCAACAAAACGTGGCTTTTTGGAGGACATACAAGTGTGATTTGCACATTGAGCTCTCACACAGTTGCCAAAGATCTGAGTGTGTGTGTGTGTGTATTTCTGTAAACAGTTGCAGGGCTCATGTCAGGTACTGTCCTGTGTGGGACAGTAACTTCCTGAGATTTTTGAAGCATACATGTAAAACGTTTTTTTTTTTTTTTTTTATTTTTTTATTTTTTTTTTTTGGGGGTGCTCCAAGTGAGAAGAAAAGGTGGGGGGCCCCCTGCTGGCTGGGACAAACAGTCTTGGAAGTCCTGCGACATGCCCCTTCCCAGAATCCTTCAATCTTGTTTCTGTTTGTTCTGGCTTGTAGACTGGTCCTTGCTCTACAGGGGTGCTTCTTGCAGCAGTTCCTTTTTAATTCTCTCATCCTTAAAATAGATGTTGGGTTTCTTCCAACAGCTACAGAGCTGCAGACATAAGGGTATTTTGTTGCAGGGCTGCTACAGCAATGCTCCCTCTGGTCCTTGTGGGGCCATTTTTGTCTGACAAGGTAGGATCTGTGTTTTTGGAGAGGGACCGTCCTTGAAGCAGACTGTTGAGAGCTGGCAGCTAGTGGTGCCATCGATTCTAGTGGCAGTTTAAATGCTGGATCTCTCGGAGGAATATCTAAAGCAGTGTACACTTGGGCAGAATTTGGAGATTGGATATATACCTGAAGGTTCTTCAGGATCTAGTCCCTGTGGCCTGATGAGACGCATCCATGGATGCCAAGGAATTGGTAGGGCCTGAGTAATTCAGTGAGTCTGACCTAGGCAAAGCTACTAGATGTAATTTTTAACTTGAGAGAAATGGACTCATGGAGTTCAGAAGGGTTCCCGAGGTTTTTCCTCTTTTCAAATCAGTAACACAAACAATGGCTGGAGTCTTTCCTGCAAAAGGGACTTTTGAACCCAAGATTGGTGGATTATGAATTGATAAAAGGGGTAGGTCTCTTCAATGGGAAGTTCTGTTGAGGCATATACAGAGTTGTTCTTGTGGCTGCCACTGATCTGTAGTTATATAGACAGTTTGTTTGCAAACAGCTGAGGAAGAGATGATCGTAATGGTGAAAAAGGAGTGGAGGTTGCTAGTCTCCAGGCCGAGTTGGTTAGGATTTGGGACGACTCCTCCACCTAGGGACCACCAAGTCTGCCACTGCTGCCTCAAAGGTTGCCAGGGAGGAGGGGTGGCTGGAGTATGATGGGCTTGGTAAGGATGAGGGTGGTGGATTGGAGGTACATTCTCGGCACCACTGCGCAACTACGCCGCTCCAGCAGGACGGGACTGTCACAGGGCCACCTGCAGTAGTGGCCAGGGTGGATGTTGGGGTCCTCCACAGGGGAGCCCCAAACGAAGGGTGTCAGACCCTTCCCTTCCCTCCCTGAGAGGAGGAGGAAGAAGCAACTCCTGGTGGGGAAGTTGATTGTTAGGGGGGTACATTTGGGAGACAAAAGGAAAGTGGGAGGTAGGTACCTACTTGGTGCCACGGCTCTGAGATGGGGAAGTGGATCCTGGGGATCCCTAGGGGAAGCAGGATGGGAGAGATGGATGTCACTCTCCACCTGGGGACCAGTGATCTAGCTAGGGACCAGGTTAGAGTGCAGGAGTTCAGGGAATTGGAAGGGTCTTTACTAGGTAGCCTGCTCATTGGTGTTTTTCGACGTGTTGACTGTTTACGGGGGGGGATAGGGTACTCTGTAATAAGAGCTTCAACCAGTGGTTGCAGGATTGTTGCAGAGAGGAGGATTTGTTACATTGGGGACGGGGGTGTCACACTGGAGGGATAAAAGCCTATACAAAGGAGATTGCCTGCATGCATCCTGGAGGGGAATTGTGGTCCTCGGACGGCTCGAATAAGTGCTTTGGTGAGCATTTAAACTAAACTGTGTTGAAGGGGGACATAAACTGGGGTGGGATATACCCAAGGGGGTTCTAACAGAAAAAGCAGAAGGATAGAGATGCAGAGGAATTGGAGCAGGCAAAAGTGAAAATCTGAACTGATAATGGGTGATACAAGGATTTGGAATGCCATGTGCACAAATGCTCGAAGTCTGGGAAATAAAATCAGACCTTGTGGCCATTACGGCAGAGGCCAACCATTAGTTATGGTACAGTGAGAACCATGGCTGGTATATAGTCCTATCGGGCTGTACTTTGTTCTAGAAGGATAGGGAGGATAAGAAAGGGAGAGGAGTGACTCTTTTTACATAAGGGATAGGATAAAACTACAGGGAGTGTGGGAGAGTAGAGACACCGTGGGTTACTCTAGAGCAGTGGTTCTCAAATGGTGAGGCCAGCCTCCCAAGGGAGGCCCCATACTGTTCCAGGGGAGGCCCAGTGAAGTCTGAGAATGTACAGCACTTAAATTTTAAGTTTTGAATGTTTTGTGCGAAGGGAACAAGCAAACTAAATATGGCTAATGGCAGGTGAATTTCTTTACTTATGCATAGACTGGTGACCAGGAAAGGCCCTGAGCCAAAGTTTGTTTATACTGCAGGTGTATATTTACATGTAAATTGGTGACTAAAAAGGCACACGGAGTCGAGGTTTGTTTCTACAGTAGGTGTTTATATGCAAATTAGTGACTGGGAAAGGCACTCTGAGCTGAGCTCATTTCAACAGTAGGTATTTATTTTATATGTAAATAGGTGTCTGGGAAAGGCACACTGAGCCAATGTATGTTTCAGGTGTGACCTCGGTAAGGGTACAAGAAGTTGCTTAACAGGGTAAGAGGGGGAGAGATGATGTGGCTAGGTTAGTTGTTCCAGATAGAGAGGAAATAGCATAATAAGGGTCCAAGAGTCAGAATAGTGGAGTGACAAGGATAACCTGGGGTGTGGGGTTGGGGGTGGAGAACAATAAGTCGAATAAAAAGAGAATATACTCTGTCAACATTTTTAGTCTCGCTTGATTCCTGGTGTACTGTGCAAAAGTATAATTATTTTTTTCTAAGGGAGGCCCAAGATTTTTTCCAAATTTGAGGGAGGCTCGAAATCTGTTCCGTGGCTTGGGGGAGGCTCACTATCACGAAGTGTGAGAACTAATGCTCTAGAGACAGGGAATGGAACCGCTGTCCACACTGGTGTAATCTGTAGACATCCAGTGCGCGCGTGGGGGGCATGCACAGATGCGATGTGGGGGGGGTGCTGCTGGTGGTGGACTTCAGTTTACAGATGTGAATTTGAGCATCCCAGCTGCAGTTCTGCTAGGAGCTGGGGCATCCTGGACTCCTTGCAGGGGTGCTCCTTAAGCAACTAGTAAAAGAGCCCATTTGTGAGGGCAATATCTGACCTTGTGCTCACCAATGAGGACAGTGTTGCAGACATCATGGGTGCCCACTTTGGGACCAACAGTCGCCATACAGTGTGATTTCAATAAGAGTGGTGCCAGAACTGAACCCCCACAAAAGTGAGGGCCCTGGACTTCGAGGACAGAATTTACAAAAATGGAATGCCTCGAGGAAGCCCTGGTGGGTGGGGTGGAGTGGAAGTACAGTAGGTGAAACTAAAAGTGGCTGTAGAGAAGGTAACACAACTCTGCATCAGGCAAGTAGCAAAAACGAGAGTAAATGGTGTGCTGTGGTTCTCAAAAGATGGTTGGAAAGATAAGGGCAAAAAAATTTGCGTTTAGGAGGTATATGACATGGAGGAGGAGGATGGAAGGTTGTGCGGGGAGGGGAGGGAAGCAGAAGTGCAAAGGTGCAAATGGAGGAGAAAATAGTCCAGGCAGTAGAGAAAGGGGGCAAGACACTTTTTCAGATATGTAAGCGAAAGAAACCCTAGGGGAGGAAGTGGAAGGCTAAGGAGGGAAGGAGAGGAGTGTGTGGAGGGGGGACCAGGACAAAGCAGACATCCTTCTGTTTTTTAGTGTTCATAGGAGAAAGAGGAAGGACCATGACTCGACAGGAGTAAGGGAGGGAGGTGGACACTAGTCCAGTCACAGAGGAGAGCATCCTGAAGGAGCTCTCAGATCTGAAGGTGGGACAAGGCAGTGGGGCCAAACAGTACATCCAAGGATATTGAAGGAACTCTGGTGCAGTCCTGCTCAGCCACTTGCCGGAGACGGAAGTGATCATGGAGGACTGAAAGAACAGAGCGGATGTCCTACTTCACAGTAGTAGTAGCAGGGAGACTTGACTTAAGTGGTGGGGAAAATGGAGTGTGGGCTACCTAGATTTAAGTAAGGCTTTTGACACTGTTTCACATGGGAGACTAAACAAACTGGGCATCCAGGGAGTGGTTCCAAAAATGGTAAACTGAGTAAAGAATTGGTTGGGGGTTGGCGTCAGGGTGGTGGTAAACTAAGATCTTACTCTATGAAATATGTATATGTAAAAAAGGCTCTTGCAGCTGGTTACACCATTAGGACTGAAGCTGGCAGGCAGCAGGACCTCATGGAAAACTTCTAGCTAGCTGTATACAGCAGGGGGCTGCCCCGACCCCGGCGTCTCATCATAAAAAGGGTGGGCACACAACATCTCTGTTCTTTTCCTGCCGTCTACTCACAAGCATCGGCTCCACGGATGCCTTCAGCTCTAGAATGACGCCATCACTTGAGTATTTTCACTTTTTATATTAATTTTGTCTACAAAGTCCAAATTTCTTTATTTCGCATTTAGTCTTCACCAGTGTCTTCTGTCAAAAGGTGCTCCTCCTCAAAGTGTACGTGTGGCAAACAAATTCCCGCATGGCCCAGGCGTCTGGAGATGAGGAAACAAACCTCCCTTGCGACCTGACGCCACCCAAAGACCAGGCAGCGTGTGCGTCTGCCATAAAAAGCCAGACACCAGCAACAGTCAGACAACACCTCATGAGGAACAGACACCAGGTCAGTTGGGCCTCAACATTACGGAGGTGAGTTGGGCCTCAACATTACGGAGGTGAGGGAATTGTTTTACTGCTGGTGGGAAACCATTCAGAAGGATGTACTTGTACAAAACCGGTGGAGAACCTTCCTCCTCCAAAAGAGGAGCCCAGACAGACCACCCCCTAGAGAGGAGAGTCAAAAACCTATGGGCTGGTCTAAGGACAAAAGGTCACAATAAATAAATAAATAATAATAAAAAAAAGTGTCGTCCTCCTTCACAGACCCCTTCCCGTTCTACCAGCGTGCATAGACCTGAAAAGCACCACAGGTCACTCTTCATCTGACTAGTCTCCCTCCTCTTCAGTCAGTCACGGTCGAGGTGTCCCTTTAGTGTCCCTTCACCAGACCCATGGGATCTGCCAAGGTTACCCCCGATGACCCGACATTTATGGATATCATGCGACATATGAAAGAGAACATGGGTTGGGACACAGAGTTAGATCCTGAAAGACTTAGTCTGGCTAAGTATCTAAGACAAAAGGATCCCAAACCAGTGGTGGTCCCACCATCAGTGGATACCTTTCGGGACGTGATGAAAGCCGCTTGGAAGCACCCCTTTCTTCTTCGGCAGTCCCCAAGAAGGCAGTCCACCTGTACAGAGTCCCTCTAGAGCAATAGTTCTTAGATATTGACACAGTGAGCCTTCCCAAATCCATGGAAAAGATTTTGAGCCTTACCTAAAAACTGAAATAATTTTGGGCCTCCCCAAAGAAAAATAACATACTGTACTTTGCACCATGAATAAATTGAAATCCCTTTGAGTACTTGGCTCACATTCAGTTCTTTATCTTATCCTGATGTGGAACCTTTGAAAAATAGCTCATGTGCTCAAATGTACTGCCTGAATAACAAAGTAAAACAAATACTATTCAGCTTATTGTAACCCCCCACACAGGCCAGCTTACTTGCTCTGATATTTTCATTCTTGAACCATTGTTACCCCTTGTTGCAGTAGATTCATGGGTCAGACTTTTCCTCTCTATATGAAATAACCTTCCTACATACTTGCCTCTCCCCCTCCTTCCCTGCTCCTAAGCAACCTCTCTGGGATTACTTTGCTCCTTCCTGCTACTGCTCTTAGCACTTTTATGCTGAACCCTTGTATTTGGGCTGTTCTGCAATCAGTCTACAAATTGATCAATTACCATCTCTCATTATTAGTTTATTCATATTTGTGTACACTACTGTTCATTGTGTTTGTTGTTTTGCAGTTACCTTTTAAAATGTGTTCACTCCCTACCCTTCCCTGGGTACACCTGAAATGAGCCTTGGCTCATTCACCTTCTCGTCACCTATTAGTAAATATATAAAATTCAGCTGCTGTTCTTTGCTGCATCTCTTCACACAAAATACATAACTCGGTTTAAATACAGTACTTTTTCAGACTTGCTTGAGCCTCCCCTGGAACAGGTTGGGGCCTCCTCAGGGAAGCTGGCCTCACCATTTGAGAACACCTGCTCTAGAGGATCTTTATCTAGGGGAGTAGCCAGTGGCAGACTCTGGTCGTCACTTCCACCCACGACTAGTCACAAAGACCCCAGACCCTGGACCAAGAGTCAAAACAACTCTACTCCACATGGAGGAAAATGTATGCATCAGCGACATGTTCCATCTGGTCACTTAACTTCCTGACTCGCATGGTCCAGTTTCAAAATGCCCTGTGGGATAAAGGTCAAGACTTGATCAGAAACCTGCCAGATGGCGAACAAAAGGAGGAACTGACAAAACTCATTCAAACTAGCTCTGTAGTATGCAAGTACTCTGAGCAGCATACAACTCTGTAGATTCAGCCACAAGTGCAGCATCAGGAGTATTCCTTGGATGACCCTGCTGGCTTTACACCAGGTGTCCAGAAGGGCATCCTGGACGTTCCCTTCAAGGGCTCGGTTCTCTTAAGAGAAGAGTCAGAAAAGATAATCACGAAACTGCAGGACACTGGAGGGGCGGTAAGATCTGTACAAGCCATTTTGGAGGCAACAAAACCGATTCAAGGGCAAACAGTTAACAGCCATGATTCGGACAACAGGTGGCTTTAATTACAGAGGCTTATCTCGAGCTGCAGGAGGTCCAGGTGCCAGGGGCACTAAAACTCCTTGGCAACCCTCCCCATCCCCCTCCACTGCCTGACTCATCGCAGACCTCTCCTGCCCCTCTGGTTCAAAGGGAAGAGAAGGTCGGGGGTCGCTTCACAAAACTTAAGATCGGTGACTGCTTCAACTCCTTCAAAGAGGGCACTCATCGAATTCACAGGGCAGCTGCCATCCAGCTGGTCCAGATTTCCATGGTGGAAGGCTTCGAGAGGGTGGGACAGATGCAGAAGGGGGATGTATCGGAACACAGAGGGGGGAGGGCCTCTATGCCCAACATGGGATCTGAGGTATGAGCAGACCCTATAGACCAGAAGGCCTAATGTGCTGGCAATTAGTATGTAGTCTCAGTATTCGAGACAATATGCTACACTAATCGGAGAGATCATCAGTTCCCTTCTCGAAGGAGGCCATAGAATGATCCCATGGCTCCAGAGAGGGAAAGGGTACTATTCCCTATTCTTCCTGGTACCAAAAAACAGGAGACCTACGCCCCATTCTAGACCTTGGCGATCTCTAGTCTACAATAGGGTAGACAGGTGGGGCATGATGAATGGGGACCTAAGAAAGCATCAGTAGTGGTAAGAGTGTGACAACTAGGTTAGCACTTGGGGCATAGAAACCAAAGGGTGGAGTAAAAGATGGGGGGGGGAGTGGTACTGGTGACCACCAGACGGGAGAGACCTGGGGGTAATCTTATCTGACCTAAAGGTGGCCAAACAGTTTGTCAAGGCTGTAGGGAGAGCCAGTGGGATGCTAGGATGCCTAGGGAATGGTACCGCTACCAGAAGGAGAGAGATGGTGATTCCACTGTATAAACCAGTGGTGAGATGTCTCCTACAGTACTGTGTCCAATTCTAGAGACCACATCTCTGGAAGGACATGGAGTAGAAGTGGTCTAGAGGAGGGTAACTGAAATGGTGTAGGATCTGCACCAGTTGACCCTATGAAGAGACAAAGGACCTTGATATGTACACCCTGGCAGGAAAGGAAGTATAATAGAGGGAAGGTACGAGAGTGTATTTTTCGGCGGGGGGGGGGGAGAGAACATAAGGAAGTAGCCTGGAACAGCCTTTCAGCGGAGGTAGTGGGGGAGCGGACTGTTGGTGAGATTCAAGGACGCATAGGGTAGACGTACGTGAACCTTGGTCATTATAAAAGGGAGGGCTGAGCCAGAGAGTCTACGATGTTGCAGTAGGTAGGGAAGAATGAGCAGACTGGATGGATCCAAGCAGTCCTCGTCTGCTCTCAAATTCTGTGCGTTTGTGATCTGTAGAGACAGTTAATAGTGCAGTTGATTTGCCAAGAGAATTCTGTTCAAAACTTTCAGTAGTGAAATTTGGCAAATGTATAACGCACCTTTTTGATGACAGGCATTTCCCAGTTTTTTGTATACAGGCATTTTCTTCATCAAAATTTAGGTATTTAGCATTTTTCAAGGAAAAGTTGGCTGCCATTTGCAAATCTGGCAGAGAAGGGTTAGGCTTAAAGAAAATGCACTGAATAGACCACTAGAAAATGATCTGAATTGCCATTTCTGGTCAAATGTGTTTTGTTGCACTAATTCTTAACTGACTGTTACCACCCCCCTTCCCCGCTGTAGTCTTGGGTACACCGCTTCTCATACTCCATCTTGGTCCTTTACGGCAGATGGACCTCTGCTGTGATTCTTTTCATCAGCAAGTGGATTGTTTGCCATTTCTTCACAATTGGCAGAGCTTTTCTTTGCTCCTCAGCTGCACCAGAACACCTCGGGAAGATTGGGAATCTGCAGGTGGAATGGAGGGCTTGCTTTCCTTGGTCCGGTTACCCTGCCCCAGTGAAAACTGATAGGTTGGGGTTAAGGGCCATGGGAGTGGCAGCCAGGGCGCCAGGAGGAGCGCATATATTCCAGTGTTCCCCATTCACTGTTTTAGTGTGGTGGGCCACTGCTGTATATTTTACCACTACCCTTTTTTTTTTTATTTTTTGCCACCACCCTACATTTCTATCCATTGCTGACTTACAAAATCCTCATTCTTTTATTGACATCCTTTACTGCACTACTACCCCTGTTTTGATACCAGCACACTATATTGTACTTCGGCTTATGCGCGTGTACAGTGCATATAGGAGGTCCACAAAAACACACATTTTGACCTGATCACCATTGCCACCACCCTATATTTTCAGACTGGGGGGAACCCTGTGTTCCAGTGCTGAGTCATATGCCCACTATCTTGGAAGGCCTGTGGTGTATTTCTGCAGGATGTCTATCTAGTACAGGGGACATACATATCAATACACAGATCCCGAGGAGGTTGGTAAAAAGGTAGAAGCACCACTTGTGAAGGAATTTGATCAAGCCTGACGTTCAAGTACCGTCCAATTTGGAGGAAGACATTTAATAGCCATGGTGCATAAGAAATAATGTTCCTAATTGGGGGGGGGGGGCTGCAAACTCCTTTAAAACTACATTTCTTGTAAAAGTTTGTTTAGTTTAAGGCCAGCCTGAGGTTTAAAAGGCCTAAGTATAGAAGTAACTGCTGTTTAATAGCACTCTAGCAAGTACTAGACTGGAGTTTGTTTGGATGCAGGTGACATGAGTAGTTTTTTTCTTACTGATTGCTATTTACATGAAAGAAGAAAATGTTTGGAAGAGGGTCACAACACAGGTTGGTTACATAAGTGTATGGACTATCTTTATTTTTGCTATTGACAACTCCAGTGTTGTGCAGCATATCCTAAGATGGACTAGAGGACATTTTATTTCTTAAGAATACTCCTATATCCAAATGCAGCATTGCTTAGATTTACTCTTTTGCAGAGCATCGAATGTATGATGAATGTAATGTTCATCTGGTATGAGATACTTGTATAAGTTTGTTTGCTAGAGAAACAATAAAATATGTTTTTAAAAAAAAAAAAAAAAGGCTAACCGGGAACTCGCTTCAAATCACAAGGCAGTCTTTCTTCAGTGTGCTGCAACAGTCTCTGGATTAGAACAATAAGCTGCTCAGTTCCATTCATGCTAAAACTGCATTGACAGGAGCAGAGTGGATACAATGGCCCACCAGAGAATGGGTTCCTGACCCTAAAATCCCGATCCTGGGTGGCACGCAGCCAGCAATACAAGAGAGCACTGAGCAAAGCCAAAACTTCGCAATATGCAGTGGATCAAAGTATACTGAACGACCAGGCTTCTCATTCAGATGTGTGCCACAGGTTCCTACCCAATTATCCTAGTCTGCAAGTACATTCATATTCCCCACTGGACAATACGGGTGAAGTGTTTTTTGCAACTCTCATGGCGGTCTCTGCAGCAACCCAATATTCGGTGAGTGACCCAAATTCCCCAATGATGTATAGGCACCTGTGGAGGCCACCTGTGATCGTTTCAGAACTAGCAGTCTTTCAGATCGCTTCTGGTCACAATTGTAAGCTCAAACACACCCCTCTTCATCGTTCCAAGCACCTGGGGAGACCGCCTATATTGGTTTCAGAACTAGCAGCCTTTTAGATGGTTTCTGGACACAATTTTAAGCAAAGAAAAGAAAAAAAAGCTTCCATCCTTGCAAGCTGTTCCCTAACAAAACAGGATTTGAAAGCACATCTGACCCCATTATTGATGGGGAGGGATTTGGGGACTGGGGAGGGGGTTAGATTCAGGATTGGGTTCAGACAAACAGATGCTGCCATTTCGCATCTCCAATTGTTTCTACTTTTGGGGGGAAGAGGGAGCTTTTCTGTCGAGGCCTACCCCGGTCCCATTACAAGTGCAGTTCCCACAGGCATCAGCAGTGCCTGGAATGACAAGAGCCAGCCATAGTGGTACTACCTCTGGTCCTGTCACCAAGACGCTGTATTAACAGTATAGCTTTCCAGTTCTTTCCCGCTGTCGATATGCGCCAGAACTTTAGGGTAACCATTGCTCAGTCGATTACCATTCTGTACTGTTATTTCTCTATTTTTAGTCTGTTCTTCAATTCTTGTCTTCTTCACCTCTGACTTCACACCAAGGAGTTTATAAAAAAAAAAAAAACCTCTTACATCCTCAGACTGCCACAGTCTGCCTAGGCTCGAACCATGACTCCGCGGCCTGTCCTGATTGCAGACCTCTTAATCTGGCCACCAGCAAATGCAGACAGCAGGCTTTGGATGCCCACTTAATAAAGTCCAGAATGTCCACCCTTGAAAAGGAGATTCAGAAATTGAGGGATACCATTTCTTCCCCTTTTTCCGAGTCTGTCTGACTGGGATGGAGTTACCTCCAGCAAGCCGCCTACCAGCAAGGCTGTTTCCCCCGCTGCCTACCCTTGTTGTAAAGTATCTGGCGGTGCCCTATGCATCAGAGGAGGAGGCCAGGAGCCCGCGTGAAAATCGGGTCTGGCGTCCGTATCCAAGGGAGGGACCTGGCGCACAGCTGCTGGAGTGGGAGGGGGAAAAGGCCACATCCAGGGAGTCCTCTTCCTCCTCCATCTGTCATAATGTCTGGGGTAGGAGGTTTCTTGGGGGGAGGTGGAGAGGAAGGCTCCTGCCCAGGAGGAACTTGTCAGCCCTCTTCTCAAGCTAGGTCAGCGGGCTCGGCTGGATGTCTGGTGGGGCGGTGTCAGCCCCCCCCCCCCCAACAGGTGAGCTACGTCGGGTGGTCATCAGGCGCTTGGGTGAATGGCTTATCGGGCGACTGACAGTCCAAGACTATCAAATGATATAAAATAGTAAAATTCTCGGTTTTCAACAGAGCTCTTGGTGGAAGACGTCTGCTCAGTAGAGTGCTGTCTAGCGCTCCTCCGGCTTGCATTCTCATCCAGGTGATGAATAAAGTGTTGGCAGACTGAGAAAGGTTCCTCATCTTTTCAGGGGATTCTTCGCCTTTTCAGTCCACAGGAATGCCCCTGGAGTCGATCCAAAAAAATTGGAATACTCTTACGGACATGCTTAAGAGAGGGGTTACCCCAATGGAGGCCTGTGGCTGTGGCTATTGTTGGCCCGGCCCTAGAACTTTGGCAGCGCCCTGCCTCTTGTCCAGCTCCATCTGCCCACATGGCCCGCAAGTATGCAGTGCCCAGGGGGTCCCTTGCGGGGGTTCACAGAGCTCCCTTCGGCCAAGAACCTGGTGACCGCCTTTGTGTTCAGGCGTACTGGCAGTTCTGCCGACACTGACCGACCTCCTGATAGAGGCCAGGTTTTTCAGACCATTTAGCCAGGAAGGTCTATGTGGCTTGGGCCTTTATCAAGCAAGTTCGGCCATCATGGCACACTTCTCTCACGCCCCTTTTAGGGTTGCTGGATGAAGTCCTCTCGCCTCTCCCTGCGAACATGCAGACCACAGTCGAGCGGGTCCGGGATCAGTGCTGAGCTGTTGCCAAACAGCAGCTTCAGACCCCCTGGACATTGGGGATTCTTGTGCCCGCTCTATGGCTGCTGCAGTTTCTTGTTGCAGGGCTTTGCTGAGGCTCTCCTTCCCTGCGGACACCCAGTACAAACTAGCTGACGTGCCCTTCCTAGGGGCTGACTATTTGTCCCAGGAGTGGCTGGTCACTTTCAATGCATTGAGCAGTCCACTGCCACCTTGGATGCTACTTCTGACAAGGGTTCTTCAGGCAAGAACAAGCAGAAGAAAGACGCCTTTTTGGCATTTTTCCACTTCTGCTTAGCAGTCCTTTCAAGGTGGACAGCAGCACCAGCAGCAGGCTCAAGCTTGGCGCCCCCGGCCCAAGCCTGGTCCCCAACAGACCCATAAAGGAGGCAGAGGTTCAGGTCCTGGAGCAGCCTTCAAGCCTGCTCTGTGATGGGGTGGGGGCAACTCCTCTCCTGTCACCTCTGCTGTGGGTCCACCCATGTTGGGCTGGCTCTGCCACTTCCTTCGCCTGGGCCGATGTCACTCCGGACAGGTGGGTTCTTGAAGTGGTCAGTCGGGGACTGCCTCTGGAATTCGAGCAGGTACCCTCAAAGCCGAGCCCGTGCCCCTCTGGAGTAAAGAGTATCCGCTCAGACTCCGGCTCTCCGAGACTACGTGCTCGGCTCCTCCTCCTCAAGGATGGTTCCTCTGTCCCAGATCATACAATCCTTGGAGCGAAACATGTGGTTCTATTCACTAGATCTGCAGGACATGGTCTTTCACGTCCCAAACCATCTGTCCCATCAGCGGTTCCTCCGCTTCAGGGTCAAAGGGACCCTGTACGAGTTCTGAGCCATGCCGTTAGGCCTGTCATCGTCCCCACGAGTCTTCATCAAATGCACTGCAGTGGTGGCGGCCGGGGGTTTGTCTGGATTTATCCTTACCTGACAATTGGCTCTTAGCAGGTTCCACCCATCAGGAGATGGAGGTCCAGGGACCTGGCCTTCCAAACCTGCTCCCAACTGTGCCTCCTGATCAACGAGGCTGAGTTGGAACTCGTGCCTTCTCGGGTGATGGGCTTCATCGGGGCAGAGCTAGACTCTTGTCAAGCCAGAGCTCAGCTTCTGTCGGACAGGGCGGAGGTTCTTTTCTTGTTTGCCCAATCATTTCTGGTTGGGCAACTGCGCCCTGCCCAAGATTTTCTGTGCCTTCTGGGTTACATGGCAGCATGAACCTCAGTGATCCATTTGGCCCGGCGCCCTCTCCAGTGGGAGCTGGCCGCCCAGTGGACTCAGCGCCATGGTCACTTCGACCAGCTGATCACTGACCCAGAAGATGTGGGACACTCTCTCCAATGGTGGACCGCCCCAGACTGATTGCAAGAAGAGATCCCGTTTGTCCGCCCGAGCCGACAGTCGTTCTCACGACCGATACCCTCGCTCACAGGCTGGGGAGTCCACATGGGGAACAAAAGGGCCTACAGGCTTTGGACCCCCGAGGTCGATGCCACATCAACCTGTTTGAACTCAGAGCAGTCAGACTGGCACTGTCCGATTTCACTCCTCTGCTCTGGGGTCAAGTGGTTCAAGTCTAGACAGATGCCATGACCCTGTACTACCTCAAAACAGGGCGGCACGCACTCCCGTCTGCTGTGCAGGGAGACACTCCGCATCTGGACCCTTGTGAGCAGATTAGAGGCAGATCTCGTAGCCATCCATGTGGCAGGAGCCTCAAACCATCTGGCGGATGCTCTCGGCCGCCTATGCCAGACATCCCACGAGTGGTCTCTCCGTCCAGAGGTGGCTTACAGCCCATTCTCCCACTGGGACAACTGATGGTGAACCCGTTTTTCTTCCAGGGAAAACACCAAGCTGAGGCTGTTTCATGCCTGCCCCTCAGCAGGACTCTGCAGGGGGATGCCTTTTTTGAGGCTGTGGATCCCAGACCTCCTCTACATCTTCCCTCCATTTCCCTTGATCCCAAGGTGCTCCTTAAGGTGAGGAGGGACAAGGCGAATGTGATCCTGGTAGTCCCAGACTGGCCACGCCAGTTCTGTTATCCAGATCTCTTCCACCTCCAGTGCAGGCACCTGGAGTGGCTTCTAGTGCGCCCGGACCTGATATCGCTCAGTCAGGGGAAGGTATTCCATCAGGACCTTCAATCCCACAATAAATCAGAGTTTTCCGACAGCTGATGACCTCTAGAGCAAAGCTTAAGAGGTCCCTCTGCTGTCGTAGAAACCCAGAGGGAGAAGAGTTGGCGAGTTGTTTGGGAGGCCATACACTGTTCTATATAGTGTATGGTGCCCCAAAACTAGATCCCTTGCATTTTTTTTCAGGCACTGTCTGCCGCCGGAGACATACACTGCTCTTCATCCCGCCAGCCAGCTCGCATACAGGACTTACCAACTGCCCCCTGTCCTGCAAATGGCGCTGGAGCGGGCTGTTGCAATGTGACATCCTCACTAACGCAGAATGATAATTTCTGTGTTGGTGAGGACGTCACTACTCAAATCACTTTATTTAACCAGGCAAAAATATCTCAAGCTCATTTTCAAAGTGGTTCTGAGCTACTGAAGCGGAATGACTTCTTGCAGTGTGGATTTCCATACACAACTGCATTTCACCATACACTGTAGGCATACATGAGAAGCGGATGAATACAAAACCACGTAACAATGAGGCTTCAATCTTCTACAGGCCTTATGGAATGGGAGGCAGAGAACCGGGTTTATGGGGGTACTTCAGAGTCTTGACTCCATGTCTTCCTGGCCCCAGAGAGGCTACTAGAGTAACAGAGGCAAAACAGGGCACTAAGAGTGCAATGGCAGCACCAGCTTCCAAGACTCTGTCAAAGCGGAACCTGTGATAGTTTCTGCCCAGACAGCCAAACTTTTTTTTGGGAGGATGAGTGCTACCATGAGTTGTCCTTGGAGCTGAGAAGACTTCAAAAATGCAGAAATCTTTTCCAACTCTTTTTCCTATGGAAACCTTTTCTAACTCGTTCTCCAACAGAGAGACTTGTGCTGGAACTGTTCTGGAGGAGTACTTACGACACGCAAGAAAAGACTGGGAGTGGTGACCATTTTAAAGTTTGTATCTGAACAAGCGTAGAATCCAGGATGGTCACACTGAGAACAGTGAAGCCATACTTGGAGCAGTGGCTGGGATCACTGGACTCGAAAGATGCCTACTTTTATATTCCAATCGGATCTTCAAATTTCCTGTTCAGATTAGGAAACTACCAGTGCCAGTTAGCAGCCCTTCCTTGAACATCACCTCAGCACCAAGGGTATTCACAAGGAATTTTGAGAACCAATCTGAGAAGGCAAGTGTAGTGTGTATTTTTTTCCTTACCTGAACTAAGGGAAAGAAACGAGGCGCTACATTCAGACTGTAAAAAGCACCTTGGAGAAGTCCCATCTGGGACCTGTTCAGTTGCTGGACTTCCTTGAGCAAATTGGACACCTTGCAGGGGAAAGCACCCTCCCATAGGCCTTTGTTGCGGTCCCATACAGGAGATGAGTCAAGTTGAACCACATCAGGCTAGCCAAGACCTGCAAGGGAATTTTTGCCTCACTGGGACAAATGGCTGCATCCACAGCTGTGGTTCCATGGGCCAGGTTCCAGACGAGTTACCCAGTGCTACTATAGGGACAGTTGGTCACAAAGATGGGACCCACTCTGAGCTGGTGGCAGTTAACAGAAGCATTGGTAAGGAATGCTGGAAGGAAGAAGGCAGCCTTGGAGAGGCCATTGCCTTCAGCAGTTTTCAGTAAGTATTTTCACAACAAATAACAGACCGCTTGGCCCAACCAGTCTGCTCATTTCCCTACCTAATGGATAAGCTGCAGATCCTAGTTAACCAGCAGCCTACTTCTTTCTACCCCCACCCCCTAGAATTGCCTTATGGCTGTCCCATGCATGCTTGAATTCAACCACTGTTTTTGACTCCACAGCCTCCTCTGGAAGGCCGTTCCATGCATCCACAACCCTCTGAAAAAATACTTCCTTACATTACCTCTGAGCTGCTCCCCCATCTTCAGATTGTGCCCCCTTGTTCTTGCACACTTTTTTTTTTTGAAAGATGCTACCCTCTTGGACTTTGTTGATTCCTTTGTGGTACTTGAATGTTTCTATCATGTCCCCCCCTCTCTCCTTTCCTGGAGACTATACATATTGAGCTCCTTTAGCACCTCTTCATATGTCTTCCGGTGCAGACCCTGCACCATTTTAGTTGCCTTCCTCTGGACAGCTTCCATCTTGTCTATGTCCTTGCGGAGACTGGGTCTCCAGAACTGCACACAGTACTCCAGATGGGGTCTCACCAGCTGTCTGCACAGAGGGATAACAACTTCCTGTTTTCTACCGGTGATGCCTCTCCCTATGCATCTCAGTATCCCCCCAGCCCTCCTTACTGCCCTCTCACATTGCCTGCCCACCTTTAAGTCCTCTGATATGACTACCCGTGGGTCCCTTTCCATTTTTGTTAGTATCTCACCTCCCATTGCGTACTCTTTCCCTGGGTTTTTGCTTCCCAGCTGCATTACCTTGCACTTCTTAGCATTAAATCTAAGCTGCCATACATTTGACCATTCCTCTAACCTTGCCAAGTCCCTTCTCATCCTTTTCACCCCACCTTGTGCATCAACTCTGTTGCAGATCTTTGTATCATCTGCAAAGACATACTTTTCCTTCCAGTCCCTCTGCAATGTCGCTTTCAAAGACACTGAAGAGGACCTGTCCTAATACTGAACCCTGCAGCACCCCACTAGTAACCCCCCTTTCTTCAGAGTGGACTCCATTTACTATTACCCTCTGTGTCCTATTCTCCAGCCAGTTCTTTACCCAGGCTATCATCTTGGGACCCACTCCCAGGCTGGCTAACTTGTATATTAATCTTTTGTGTGGGACTGAGTCAAATGCCTTGCTAAAGTCTAGGTAGGTCATGTCCACAGCCCCTCCCTGATCTACTACTTTGGTTACCCAGTCGAAATCTATTAGTCGTCTGGCATGACCTTCCCACTGTGAATCCATGCTGCCTTGGGTCCTGTGCCCCTCTGGCCTCTAGGTACTCGACAGTTCTATCCTTCAGAAGTGATTCCATCATTTTCCCTATCACTGAGGTTAAACTAACTGGTCTGTAGTTTCCTGCTTCTGCCCTGCTCCCACTTTTGTGAAGGGGAATCTCATCTGCCCTCCACCAGATGGTTTACTCCTGGGGTCTGTCCAGATAACCCTGTACGTTCTAATTCTGTTGGCAGTCTAAAGGGTAACAGTAAAGGAGCATATGGAGCCCACAGGAGTACCTGGAACTCTGCAATGTTGCTAGCAGTGAGACATCCTAGCTGCAAGGTCAGATCTAAACACAACCACAGTAGTGTACTACATTAAGAAGCAGGGAGGAACAAATCCTCAAACTCCTAAAGTAATGAGGATCCGAGAACTGGCATACTCCTTAGCAGATTTCTGTGGTGCATATGACGAGCAAAGATGGAGTCTTGGCAGACTCCTTAAGCAGAATCAGCCAGGGCCGTCATGAATAGTCCATAAACCGGAAGGTCCTGGCCAGTTTTCTGAAAGTGTGGCACTTAAGAAATGTTTGCTTCTGGGAGAACAATCGACTCCATGTGGAGGAGTTGTGGGATAACAGATGAACCTGAAGTTTGGTGTCTGGTCCAACACGCAATCTATGACGTTTATTTAGAACACAGAAAACAAGCTTCTGCAATGCCATATTTCCTCGGTATATCTGTTTACAGCAACAGACTATATGTCCTTTCTCTGCACTTGGCACTTACTGACACTATCTGATCTAACTTGCCAGTTGAGATGCAACCTCCACCCCATACGGGCCTGGTTTGCTTGGGTAGTGGGGGCCCAAAAAGAGAAACAAGCTATAGATAAATGACCTCAATGCAGAATCACTGAAAGGAACGACATTGACGACAAATCAAGTTTCAAAGAAATAAATCATACCCATGTCCATAATGCAAAGCATCATGGGATATATGTAAATCACAAAGATTTTCTGTAATAGTCATGGTGCTATTGCATACTAAATCCAACAATAAACACAACCTGTTCTACAAACACTTGGAGGTCGCCACAATAACCTCCCTATACGAGGATCTGAGATGGAAAAGGAAAATTGGAGGACACGGTAGCATAGTCAAGAACAGGGAGGGGGGTGGCCAAACTTATGTACTAGAAATAGTAAAGGATAGATTAGGCTAAGAAACAGGAACTGTTGCAACAGATTTTAAGAAAAGGTCGGTCCTCAACAGTGGCAGGAGCTTCCTGTCTCACTCCCACAGTTTTGTTGCAGACCTCCAGCCAGAGAGACTCTTTGCAAGGACACCCTGGCCTTGGACTGGACAGGGAGGTCCCTGTATGCCATTCCACTATTCCCACTCTTGCAGACAGTTCTCGTGAAGCTAAGGAGAGACCTTGCAATAACTGTTCGAGTAATCCCAGTCTGGGCCAGACAGGTTTGGTATTCAGTGATCCTTGCCTTGTCAAGCAGGAATATAGTCCAGCTATCCCAATGCAGGATCCTTCCCAAACCCCAACGCGTAAGGTCTTGGCTCGTCTGTAATGCTCTGGATTGAACCTCTTGGAGGAGAACCTGAAAGTGCCTAATTTCTAGGAAACCAGGAAAGCATACTGGTGGGCATCCAGAAAGATGATCCCCGTAGAGGCAGGGTTGTCTGTAGTCTGAACCCACTATGTGCTGTGTCTGCCTTGCATAACTTCTGGAGGCTCCAAGTCTATGGGCATTGACTTAGTTAACACTAATAGAACTGCAGATACCAAATGGCATTAGTGGCAGCAACTGGCAAGTTAAAGCTAGGCACTGGGTAGATGACCAAATGCCCAGCTACAGGGAATGGTATGCCACCTTTCTGGAAGCATTGAGAATGGAAAGATACTGGCTAGTATGCACCACGATACACTAAAGAAATAAGTGAGAGAGACTTCATGTACTGATACAACTACCATCAAGAGGATGGCACCAGTGATGTTTAGGGTGCACTTGGGCAGGTGGAGTTTCTAGTTGGTCTCTAGGTATGCCCAAGCTCATAGTAGTTTCACTGTGCTTACGTAAGAACATGATGTGACTTCAGATGGAGATTGCTTGATCCATCTAGTCTACCAGTTTGCTTGTCCACTTGCCACCCCCCACCCCCCGGAATATACTTTTTTCAGTATCCCCTAATGCTTATCCCAAGATATTTTGGCACTAGTTGCAGCAACTTACACCAAGTTTAGATGAAGCTTGAACACCTTATGTAATTTAAGAAATTATTTTTTTTTCTGTTCTCCTGTTGGCACTTATTGGCTGGTCAGTTTGCCCGTTCCATCTTTGTATATTGTCTTGGTTTACTATTGTAAACGTGCAATATTTAACATGTATTCTGGTGTATTCTCTATTTTAATAAAGTATGTCAAGTTAAAAATTCTTGATTGCCATGAAGAGAGCTGCAAGTGCTCTGCACATAGCTGAATTACATAATTTAGAGATAAGTAGTCCTTGGTGTCAAAATCCCACCTGAAGCAGTCTGCTGCCCTTCCCCACACAATTCTGAATTGTTTATTCTAGATGAACAAACTGCCTGGATCTAAAACAAGTACTGAACATTAAGTGGATCGTAAGGGATCTGTCTGGTCTCTGGCTGCTCTGCTTTTTGTGTCCTGTGGTGAGGTTGGCAAAGGAAAACCAGCAGCCATGTGGTTCCTCTCATGTTAATTGTCTTGAGTTCACCCAGAGGTTTAAGGGTACACTCCACAAGGGGTAACCGCTGCATCTCTGCTAGGCTCATCCTGACATTTGCAAAGCAGCTACCAAAAACATTGCAGACCTTTGCAAAAGTACTATTGTCGGAACATAACACTCCAGAAGGCATGCCAGCTTTGGAACTACTAACCTCCCAACATACTACTGCAGTACGGTGTATTTATGTGAGGAGTCCTTGGTGTTAGAAAAACTACTGTAATAAGGCTGTTTTTTCTCCAATCCCTATGTTTACACTATCAACCCTCTGTCCTCTTCAAACCTGAAAGTTTGCTTGCACAATAATCTGTGCTCCACATTATGGAGTTAGGAAAAACTCCATAATATAGCTGTTGGATCCCTATGTTTATACTACCAACCCTCTGTCCCCTTACAGAACCTGAAGGTTGGCTCGTACAATCTGTTCTCCACATTAAGGCGGTTTTAAGTATGTTTATTGGCGTTAACCTAACAGAACTAGTTCTTTCCTTGAATGCAGTCAAGATTTAAACATTTTACATATCTGCTTTAGTTTAATTGGTTTATCAAAATATTTGGACACATTAGGAATGTTTGGTAGCCTTGTAGCTAGTTCAACTAGTTTGAGCTCCACTCCTTAGAAATGTGCGGTAACTGCTGATTTATTTGTTTGTTTGTTGAATTCTCTGATTACAATATCTGAGTCAGCAAATACAGAGAACGAAATGAGATCACATAAAGTACAAGCTTTAGTGTTGCAATTGGAAAGTTATACAGGTACACTATACAAGAGCTGATAGGTGTCACTAAGAGGCTGGCTTTTTGTCGTGAAAGGGCAGAGTCTGAGACACTGAGGATGGAGGAAGTTTGGGGTAATGCAGGGCAGGTATGGAAGATGGGAATGTGTAACGAAGCTGGGGGGTGCGCGTGGGGCTACAGATGGGTTACTTGGGCTATGCAGGGCAGTCGCAGCGGCTGCGCTTAACCAGGTGTTTAAGGAGATGCTTGAAAGAACCTAGTGTGCATCTCGAGGGTATCTATTGGTAGACCATTTAGCTAACTGAGGGGCCCATTTGGACTTGTGTGCTGTGACAGAAGAGGACTTTGAAGGTGTCTTGATACACTTCTAGTGATATGCGAGCAGAGGGTGTGCATGAGAAGGTGCTGGGAGTTTGGAGGAGTTGGTCCCAGGCCGATTTATAATCTGGTGTGATACTTGATCCTGTCACTGAGGTTCAGCCATTTTGTCCTGGCATACAACTCGCACATATAATTGATTTTGGTTGTGTTGAATAGATTAATAACTAAAAGCTCCTCCACTAATTTTTGTAGGCAGCCATGCGAATCTTTGTGAATGATGACCGCCATGTCATGGCAAAACACTCTTCAGTTTATCCCACCCAAGAAGAGCTGGAAGAGGTGCAGAACATGGTGTCTCATACAGAGCGTGCTCTCAAAGCAGTTTCTGATTGGCTGGATGAACAAGAGAAGGGAAATGGAGTGAATGTCAACCAAGAACCTGAGGTCATGGAAACATCAGGCGAGGGAGAGGGCAAAGAGGGGGAAGTGAAAAGCTGCAGCAGAGAACAACAGTTTCATTTTCTTAATGTATTTATCCCAGGATAGCCAGCTAAGGTGGCATGAAAGACGAAAAAAAATTGTGCTGGTGCTCACAGTAAAATAGAATCACTAGTAATACGAGTTCGGACTGGACACTAATCATCTTGCAGTAAAAGTTCATTATTACTACTCGTTACATGTAGTTGCAGCATAAATGGGGAGGTTCCACAAGCATGTCTCTGATCAACAGTCCTTTTGCAAGAGAACTGTGTGCTGGAGGGAGGGGGAGATGGGTGTGAGCACAGTTAAACTTTTAACATTGTAAAATTTGTCTTCAGGGTAACCACTCTAAGCAGAGGATCTTGACACTTTTTTTATGTTAGAATTCCTAGCAAAAGTAATTGAGAACTGGGTGACATGTAATCTGGTGGGAATCCAGCTCAGAGTTGTGCTGCCCTTTGGCACGTCACAGTAGAAACGCTCTTACTTTGAGAGGGCTCTTGCAGTAAGTAATCACCTTGTGGACTGAGCACCCCTGGCGTTGGGACCACATGGAAACTTTAGCTGGGGAGAAGAGACGGACCGCCCATCTAATCACATGGACGGCAGCATGATGCTGTCCCCACTGGACTGCCTTCCAGTTCTTTCCTGCCGTTCTGATCAGTTGGACCTCACGGAGATTGTACGCTGCAGTTCAGCTGCCATCTTGGATGAGTGCCAGTTTACTATCTTTGAACTGCAATCGTTGCCACCCCCCCGCAGGAACATCTGCTTTGGATGAGTCCTGTGTTGCATTTAGACCCATCTCCATGGGGGTGCGGTGGTCTATGTGGAGTGGGGCTGTTAAGTTGCTTGTTGGTCCCTCTTAGTGCCCGGCTCAGGCGATCGCGTTGGGCTCTGGGGACTTCGAAGCCTGCCCGGCTTAGACTGATGTCTGGGGTTGGCCAGTCTGTCACCACAGTTGGCTCTGCAGTATAGCCTAGAGGCTGGAGGAACGAGGGGTGAACGAGCTTGATGCATCTAGCAGACCAGACCTGTTTGATTTTCACAACCTCCACTTGCGTACTGTGAGACTCTGAGCAAGTAGCTTAACTGCCTAGTGCTCCCAGTTGGCCCCTGAAAACAGGCACTTGTGCCTAGTGGGCCTTAGCCGGTTACCAAAAGACAAACGTCTGACGCCTTGACCGACCTGGTATCTGGGTCTGGCGACAGCCCAGACTATTCCCAGCTGCCGGATGTCTCAACCTCCCCAGAGGTTCTCCTCACCAGGCCGCCTCCTCGCTACAGAACGCGGATTCCCCCTCCCTCACCTTTTAGGGACGGGAGGAGGGGCTTCCACCAGGTGGCTTTTTCCCAGGCTCACTTCTGGATTTGGGGTCAGGAGCCCACTGGGTTCAGTGTGCCGCATGGTCCCCTGTCTGGACCTATGGCCCTGCTGTCGGGTTCTCAGTCGGGCTTGCCTCCGGGGTATACATCAGGCCTCCTGTCACGGTACCTGCCGGGCCACCGGACACCTCAGGCTCCAGTATATAACCCACTGGGTAGTTGTTGGCCTCCTTCGGAGTCCCCTAGGAGCCCTGATGCGCAGCCAGCAAGGCAGATTACGGCTCATCTACCTCAGCCGACGTCGGTCCCTTCAAAGGATCAGACGGCCTGGCCTCTGGATAAGTCGACACTGGGGACCACGGGATTCGGACCACCCTGGCTGTAGGGGAGCCTATAAGTCTCCGCCGGAGGATCCTTCCTTCGCAGACTGCTTCTGCAGAATCGCAGAGGCCTCAGAGTGGAAGTAGTCTGATTCCCAGGATCCCAAAAGGCGGTGCCTTGCAGAGCACCTGGACATACGAAATTTGCCAGCAGATAAAGGCCTAGAGGTCTATCAAGTCTGCACGAATGTGCAGCTAGACCCCCTATTCTGCAGCTGCCCCTCCCTTCCACCCTTCCCCTTCATTAACCCTCCCCCTTGTCCTGTCCCATCCTCGTTTGAAGCAGTCCACTGTTCTACTGCACACCACTTCAGCAGGTAACGATTCCACCCAGCCACCCACCCTCTCTGTAAAAAAAGTGTCTCCTCATCTCCCTCCTGAACCTCTCGCCCAGTCTCATATCATGGCCCCTGGTGGCCCTCCCTCCTTACTTTGGAACAGCCCTCTGTACCCGCTCTTTGTTTATTCCTTTCATGTATTTAAAGGTTTCAATCATGTCACCCTTGTCTTTCCTCTCCTCCAGTGAGTACATGTTCAACTCCTTCAACTTCCTCTCGTATAAGTCCCCCAGCCCCTTGATCATCTTTGTCGCTCTGCGCTGCACCCCCTCCAGTAACTCAATGTCCCTCTTCAGATATGGATGCCAGTACTGCACGCAGTACTCCAGGTGTGGTCTAACTAATGACCTATACAGTGGCAGAATCACCTCCTCGAGGATATACCCCTTGCAATACAACCTAGCATTTTGTTGGCTTTTGCAGCTGCCTTCCTACATTGTGCCGAGTTGTTCAATGAGCACACCCAGATCCTCCTCCTCCTCCTCCTCTGTCTGGGCTAGCTGCACTCCCCCTAGCTGGTAACTCCTCCTTGGGTTCTTCATCCCAAAATGCAGCACCTTGCACTTCTTGGCATTAAAGCCCAGTTGCCAGGTGTCTGACCAGGACGTGCAGGAGACGTTCCTGGTCCTTACCCCACCCTGGCTGAAGCCACATGAGTATCTGCCATCAACCATTTGGATGATTCCTGCCTCTATTTCGGCAGTGGCCAAGAAGGCAGACTGATCACCTCGGCACACACCCAGAGGCCGGTTCAGTAATCCATTGCAGCTGCTCATGACTGGTCCTTCAAGCCCTGACGCACGACTACCTCTCCTGATAAGTCTGGCTAGGTAGACCATTTTGGACGAAAGTTTTACTCGCCCTCCACACTGGTTAGGAGGGCGCTAAAACTACGTAGGTCACATGCTGGCCTACCCAAGTCCTCGTTTGCCCAGTTGGAGTCTGCCATTGAAACCCCCTCTGACTCCATATTAGTGGATTTGCTCCACTAAGGTGGCCTACAGACATTACCTCAGGGCAGCCTATGATGCTGTCTACTCGTCAGCATGGGAAGCCGCCACAGCAGTCTGCCTCCACTTCTCATGGTTGAGTGTGTGGTTTGACACAGGATGTGCAGACTGCCATCCAGGACACCACATTCAGGGGATGAGTTTTGTTTGGGGGTGATGTACAGGATATTACAATCTTGCTGGACAAAAGCAAGGCCCTATGATTGGTACAGACTATGTAGTGACCTATATTTCAGAAGCCTTTCTGTCACCAAGGGAAAAGGCAGCCGAAACAGATGGCCCAACATCAGACCCAAACATTTGGTTTGGTCAGCCTCTGCTGGCCCCCACCCACGTCCCAGAGAGCTTTGGGTGCAGCTATCCTCCCCCCCCCCCCACAATGATTCTATCTGCTCTCTTTCCCTCAGGATCTTCAAGGGGAGCAGGTAGGAAGATTGGCTTGTCATCTGCCAGGTGGTGGGCAGTGATAACTGACTCTTGGGTTCTTCAGCTCATAGAGCAGGGGCCCCACTCTGGAGTTTCTGGAAAAACTCTAGGCAGGCCTCTGGCCCAGTCACTACCCAAAGATGCATAGTCTCTCTTTGAGAGGAAGTGCAGGCTCTATTACAAAAGGAAGCACAAAAGGTTTTGGATGCTGACCCTCCTGGGTGTGCTGCCTCCTCTTGAACAAGTCTGTGTCTCTGCTCTGGATATGCAGGATGCCTGCCTGCACATGCCTATATTCCAGGACCAGCGTCACTACCTTTCTTTCTACTTTCAGGGGGAACATTACCAATTCAAGTCTCTAGCCTTTGGCTTATCCTCGGCACCTTGGGTTTTCACGAAGTGCTTGGCGGTAGTGGTGGCGGCCCTGAGGCGTCTGGGCTACAGTTTCCTTACCTTGATTATTGACTTCTGTAAAGTCAATCCTGCCAAGGGAACAGTTGGAACTCTCTGCAACCCTGGACCTTTTCTGTCAAGTGAGGGGGTCACTGTAAATTTTCTGAAGTCCCAGCTTGTCCCCTCCCAACACCTGCAGTTCATTGGGACAGTTTTGGACACTGTTCAGGGTATGGCTTTCCTCCGTCTGGGCAGAGCGGAAACCTTGCAGAGGCAGGCCCATATGGTGGCCTCTAACAGGAAGGTCTCTGCCATGTCGATTCTTCGACTGTTGGACCTTATGGAAGTGGCCATCCCCACCATACTTTGAGCCACATTCCACGTGCGAATTTCGCAGTGGGTGCTCCAGACACAGTGGGACCAGAGGTTGGACGACCTGGACCAGATGGTCGTGGTATCGGATTCCGTGCAGAGGGATCTCACATGGTGGCAGGATCTTTCCAATCTCTCACAAAGGAAGGTTCTTTGAGTCACTTCCTCGAACCAAACTCTTGACTACAGATGCATCAGGGATGGGTTGGGGTGTGCATTTGGGGGAGAACCCAAGGCAGGTGGTCCCAAGCGGATCTTTCTCTACACATGTGTGTGTTGGAGATGAGAGCAGTGTTGTATGCTCTTTAAGCTTTTCAGCACCTGCTTCTCCAGGGTATATTTAGTCCAGTCGTACATGTGCGTGATCTGGTATCTCGGCAAGCAAGCAAGCATCTGCTCGTATCCGCTATGCAGGGAGGCGATGCAAGGTGGTATTGGGCTGTTATGCGTCTGATTCGCCTCACAACCATTCACGTTCCGAGTGTGCAAAACGTCCTAGCGGACAATTGGAAGGCGGATGTGGGGTCTGCCCATTATATAGGGTTATGCTGATGTCTGCCACGTGACTGGTGGGCGGTCCTCCGTGTGGTCCTAACGCCAGGGGTGCTCAATACTGCAAGAGCCTTTCTCGAAGATCTGCTTTTACAACAAGTAACTGCTTTCTCTGCTTGTTGCCCACCACATTCTCTGCATTGCAAGGAAACTTCAACAGGAGATTCTCTTGGGAGTTCATTCACATTAAAGGGACACTCCTTGGCCTCTGTCCCTAGTTTATAAAAAAAAAAAAAAAAACACTTAATGATTGAGACTGCTGATGTAGCTGGTGGTTTGTCAGACTTGCTTCCTTTTTTAAAAAGTCAACCAAACTGGTGTTATCGCACCAAAACACTTATTTCTTGACCAACTACAACTGTATCTTTCCTGGACTCTGGAACACCCAAACACAATCTAGCTACTAATTATGCAGTGGGAGTAGATCAGACCACTGTATCACGAGTGGCTGCACTGTTTGAGGGTGTTTATAATGTTCAGGAAGTATGCAGTAAGCTTAAGTAAACAATTTGGAGCAAAATCAGGCCGTGTAACTATACATTCCCATCCATTTCAGTTTTAATAAACTGAGGCAGATTAAACTAGCAACAGATTAAAGGTAAGCAATTGTAAAATGTGGGTTTTTACCTAGAAATATGATGCAAAAAAAGTTGACTGTGTCCCTTTAATATTGGACTGCTGCAGATAAGGAGGCCCCATTTAAGTGGGAATTCCATAGGTAGAATTTAGAGCTGCAGTGCCTGGATGTCTACACAGGATCCTGGTAAGAAACATGCATCCAAGATGAAGCCTATTTCTACCACTCCCTTGTCGACTAAGGCTTCTGTTAAGGGCCACTCATGCCGTTGACACTGGCTCGTACGTTCCCTGCAGGAGTCTCTGACGCGCCTGGCTCAGGGCGTCAGGATTTTCACGAAACGTGCAGTAATCTGTCCTGAATTCTCCTTTTTGGGGTTCAGCTGTTGAGTCCACATTGTGACCAAGACGCATTAAGACTTAAGACTCTGGTTGTATCCTTCAGTCGGTACGGACCCTGTACTGTCTTAAAGCCAAAACTGCCTACAGGGGTTGTCCCATGGTTCAGACAACCTGTCAGTAAGAGAACCTGTTAAAATTCCCAGGTCCTAGAAATGCTCAGAATTCTTTTTGCATCCTTGTTGCTGCCCAGTAAGGCCAGCCTTCAGCCTGAAGATCTTCCTGTGGTCGTGGGTCTAGAGACCCTACCCATGGCCATCGGGGGCAGGCTTTCCCTGCACCTGCAAAGGTGGCAAGCTATCCCCGCCAACCAGTGGCTCCTGCAGTTGATCACGACAGGGCACACACTGGAGTGGCCATGGAACCAGTCCCCCTTCCTCAGAAGAATGCACGAATTTACTCCTGCTTTTCTTGGTTCCCAAATAGATGGGAGATTTACACCCCACTTTGTATTTGAGGTGCTTCAACCTCTACATCACTTACCAAAAGTTCGGAATGGTGTCTCTTCCGACATTTTCCCCATTGCTGAACATGGGTGATTGGCTCTGTTCTCTGGATATGAAGGATGCATACTATCCTGATGCACCTGGCCCACAGGCTGTTTCTCCATTTCATGTTTCAGGGTAATCACCAGTTCAGAGCCGTCCCTTTCTGGCCTTTCCTCAGCCCCGAGGGTATTTACAAAATGCTTAGTGGTGGTTGCAGCGGCCCTTCTCAGGGATGGCCTCTTTCCCTACCTGGATGACTGGCTCCTGAAAGTGTCTTCCAGCAGTCTGCTTTCTCGAAGCAGTTTGCCCAGGTTGGAATAGCAGTAAACTATCCAAAGTTCAAAATGGACCCTTCATGCCTCTAATACATTGGAGCCGTGTTGGACACCTCCGTGGGGAAGGCGTATCTGCCCATAGCCCAAGCGGTTGCCTTGATTGCTTTGGCACGCAGATTAGAGTCCAGCAGATCAGCCTTGGCATGGGACTACCTCCACCTCCTGGGATATTTGGCAGCCACAATACCCACGGTCCTGAATGGCAGGTTAAATATGAGGGTCTTTCAATGGTCTCTCAGTCCAGTGAGACCAGAAGGAGTACTATTTCGATGCCCTGGTTCTGATGTCATCCCCGGCTCTTAGAACTATATAATGGTGGAAGTCCAGAGACCACTTAAAGAGCAAATGCTTAACACATCCGGAAAATTTGGGGCCTTTAGATGCCACTGCTATCATTCAGTTTGCTTTTTTAATATGTATTTTGCCAGCTGCTAGTGGAAAAAAGAATCCAATGGAATATCTGTATGTCGGACATTATGAGCAAGGCTGCCAGTAATGAATTTCAATGGGGAAACATCTCTGTTTTATGGAAGAATAACAATTCCTGCCACCAGAGAAACGTTGGTTGGAAATTTTTGATTGTGTGTTGGTTGTTCTCCCCCAAACCAATTTAGCAACTTACTACCATGCAGATGGAGCATTATAGTGCAAATATAAGGCATTTTGTTTAAATCTCTTCCGGTGGCGTAGAGGGTTGAGGCGCGGATGCCTTACCTGGACCCACACAAGTGACCCAGGTTCGGGAACTGACTTGGGACGCTGGGGGCTGGCAGGGGCGGCAGAGGAATGAGTGTCTGTAGGGGCTGCTCTTCTCTCCCGAGGGGTGGATTAGAGTAGTCGTTTGACAGCGGCCTCTGGTGGAGACCAGGAGCACTGCACAAGGGCGAAGGAGGGACGTACCTAGAAAACGTGAACGCTCCAAGTTGCACCAGATGAAGGCTGCCTGGCTCTCTGAGCCCGTCCATGCTTCCGAAGCCTTCACCTCAACACCTCCCAGGGCCAAGATGTGCTGGTCTGCGGCCCCTTGGCTGGTGCTTTCCCCTCTGAGGGGGCCCATCCAGCAAAGGGTTACGCTGGGTTACCCAGGAGCTGGCTGTCATTTGAGAGCAGAAGCTTGGGGGGACAGGATGGGTCTGCAGAAGCATTGGCTCGCCTGAAGGAGAGGCTGGCGTGGATACAAGCTGGGGAGAAAAGAAATAATAAAAAAAAGGTCATTGAAATACACTGGGTTCTTAATGAGCAGGTGTCTACGTCTAATAAACAGAACTCCATTTATTGCTATGCTAGTAATTACTTTCTACTTTTAAAATAAAGTATTTGTTAGTGCAGTGAAACGAGTGGTTCTAGGGACGTGGATTGTTCAATCCACACTTACTGACAGGTTCCTTGCTGCTTTAAATGTTGCCGGAAGGTCTTCAAGCTGGCTCCTCCCACCCACCCAGGTGGTAAAACCTTCGGCTCCACCCCATGGCACCAGATCTTCCTTAACGCTTGGAAGCTCAGGTTCCCTCCTTGGCGCTGTTTGGGTCTGGATCCAAACTCTTCGGTTAACCTGAAACTAATTTTACAGTTTACAAGACTTTGGTCTTTGTCTTCCCTCGCGACTGCGACAAATCAACTCTTGGCTTTCGTCTGTGCTCTTGTGGGCAGAAGAGGTCCCGGACTGATCCACACTCCACGTGGGTCTACTGCCTTGGGCTTGGTCACGATTCGCAGACTTGCGAAGTGTGCAGCTCCTTCTCTGCTTCGGTCTTGGTGGACCGTGCTGCTCAACTTCTTCTTCTTCTTCTTGTGTGCCCTGAAACACGGTATCCTCCAGTCAAGTCTAAGGAGGCCCGTTGGGCGCTGTCTGCGGCGGGCTCCATGGAACAGTTGGAGCAGATCACTCTCGAGGAGGCAGCGGCCCAGGCAGCTTCGTGGGAGCGGGAGAGATCCACATTAGACTTCGGTTGAGGTTGTGGCTAAGGCCGCTGGCTTCACGGTGTCCCTGTCTGGTCAGGCCGAGACTACCATCGACGCGTAGATTTTTCTCTTAACCGTCTGTTTGTTGACAGGTGATGCTGACAACCCCCCCCCGCCCACACCAGTGATTTCCGAGGACTTGCCTGTGCCAGAACCGAAGGAAGGGCGGGTTCCCCCGTTACCTCTCTGACCCACCCTCGAACTCGGAAGGTCTCTGTCCTCTTCTAGGTTCAGCTGGTCCCGCCGACGTCTGCAGTCTTGTCTCGGCACCATGGAAAGCGGAATCGCCGCTCATCCTAGTCTCTTCAGAGGATAGGCTCCGGCACAAGTCGCATTGGCGCTATGAGGATTTAATGTGGCAGCGGCTCTTGTTGTCCGGGAATAAGCAGACTCCGTCGCCTTCTGCGGCCATTAAGTGTCTGTCACCGGAGTGGCCGAAACAACCCCTCGTAGTGGTCGAGGAGCAGACTCCGGCACTAGTTGTTCGACTGAAGCTGGCTGCACCGACCATTGTGGTGGAACCCCCGACTCCACAACTGAAAACTGGGGCCCCGACCAAGGATTCTTGGTTGGGTTAGGGCTTGCTCCACAGGTTGTCTATCATCCTCACTTCCGATCAGCCTTGGCAGATGGAGGGTGGCTCAGGTGCCCGGCAGCTGTCTGCAGACTCCTCAGTCTGACTACTACTCTCTGTTCTCCAGGCCGCTTGACCTGGAGTCTGCAGGGGGAGGTCAGTCGGTGGACAAGAGCCCATCCTCATTTTTAGGTTTGCTTAGGCTCATCTGAGTCCACCGGTATGCAGCTGGAACCTGTTTCAAAACAGGCCAAGTATCCCCTCATGGAGATACTGGACCGAAGGGGATTCCCCTATGGAGGCTTTTCCTGTGGCTGAAACCATTGTTGGCCTGGCCCTTGAGCTGCGGTAGCAGCCAGCATCTTGTCCCACGCCTTCGGCCAGGATGGCCCGAAAGTATGCAGTTCCCACCGGCTCACTCTCCAGTTACTTTGAGCAGCCCTCTGTAGAGGGGTTGGTGACCGACAGTGTTTTCTGGCACTCTGGGAACGCTTGGGACGTGGACAAACCGCCCGATAAGGAATCCAAGAAGCTGGATTACGCAGGGCGGAAGGTTTACGCTGCTTCTTCTGTAGGCCTTCTCTAGCTCTGCGCTTCTGATGGCACATTTCTCACACGCCCTCGTGGGCTCCCTGGAAGAGGTGATTCCTCATCTCCTGGCTGACCTTCAGACGATTGTCAAGCAGGTGAGGGATCGGGGGAGGGCAGTGGCAAAACAACTCCAAACTTCGTTGGACATTGGGGATTCTTGTGCCCGATCAGTAGTGGCTGCAGTGGCCAAGCACCGCAGAGCTTGGCTGTGGATCTCCACCTTCACGGCAGATGCCCAGCACAAGCTGGCAGACGTTCTCTTCCTGGACATCGACTTGTTCGGGCTGGAGGTTGAAGGCCATCTCCAGAGAATCAAGAAGTCCAATGCCACCTTGGACTCAGTCATGTCTGCCCAGAAGGACAAAGGCCACCAGCAGCAACATAGCCTTTTCACCCTTCCGCCCTGCGGCTTGTCCGGCCCAGCAGCATCAGGGCCAGCAGGCACATACTTGGTGCTCTAAGGCCAAGTCTGCCACTTCCTCCAGTAGGAAGCCTGGACCTCGTCACTACTCCCCGGGTTCCCCCCCTCTGTGGGGGAGGGGGTGGCTCCGCCACTTCCTTTCCACCTGGTCCGCTATCACCATGGACCGCTGGGTGCTAGAAGCAGTGTGCAGGGGTCTGCTTCTGGAATTCAAGCAGTTCTCTCCCTATTGAGCCGTCGCGATGGGGGGGGGCAACAGGGTCCGCAGCCTCTGTCTACTCTGAGCAGACATTGCCTTGCTCCTGCAGAAGGAGGTGATCAGCGAGGAGGCGGATCCTCCAGACCCAGGGTTTGTGTCCAGGTACTTCCTGGTCCCAAAACGGACGGGGGGCTGGCACCCCATTCTCTAACTACACGACCTGAACAAGTTCCTAAGGTAGCGCACCTACAGGATGGTCACTCTGGCTGAGATCATTCCATCCTTGGAACTAGGTGTGTGGTTTTGTTCTCTGGACCTTTAGGACACGTTCTTTCACGTCCCAATCCATCCGTCTCATCAGCGATTCCTCTGCTTTCGAGCAGAGGGATCTCTTTACGAGTTCCGGGCCATGTCCTTCGGCCTCTCCAGCTCCCAGGGTCTTCACCAAATGCATGGCAGTGGTGACAGCATTCCTGTGGCGCCGTGGGGTCTGGATGTACCCTTACCTGGACGACTGGCTGACTGCAGCCCCCCTCCAGGTAGGAGGTGGAGCGGTCCAGGGATCTGGACCTCCAGGTCTGCTCTCGGATTGGCATCAACGAGGCCAAGTCTCATCTCGTGCCATTACAGGTGTTTCAGTTCATCGGGGCAGAGCTCGACTCTCTTCGAGCCAGAGCCCAGCTCCCGGCGGACAGGGCCGAGGTCCTTTCCTCCTTTGCCCAGTCATTTCTGGTTGGGCAGTTGCACCCTGCCTGGGACTTTCTGCACCTCCTGAGCCTCATGGCGGCCTGCACCAGCTTGGTCTGGGCCAACTGGCATATGAGTCTCCTACAATGGGGACTGGCCCTCCAATGGTCACAGTGCTCCAGTCCTCTGGACCAGCCAGTGGTGGTGACCCAGGATATGTGGGACGGCCTACAGTGATGGCTCGTTCCAGCTCACCTGCAGGAAGGTATCCAGTTTGTCCACCCTGTGCCGATGGTCATTCTGACGATTGACTGACTTCTCTCTGGGTTGGGGTGCCCATCTGGGGGAGCTCTGAGCCCACGGCATCTGGTCTCTTCAGGAGTCTTGATGCCACAGCAACCTGCTGGAGCTTCGAGTGATCTGACTAGCCTGGTCGCCTCCACGGAGAATACGAAACTGAGGCTGTTTCACGCCCACCCCCCTCAGCAGGGCTCACTGCAGGAGGATGCCTTCTCGAGGCCGTGGACCCTGGGCCTCTTCTTTGCCTTCCCTCCATTTCCCTTGATTCACAGGGTGCTTCTCAAGGCGAAGAGGGACAAGGCGCAGGTGATTCTGGTAGCCCCAGACTGGCCACGCCAGTTCTGGTATCCAGATCTCCTCAGACTCGGCTCCAGGCTCCCGAGGCGGCTTCCAGCCTGCCAGGACCTGATCTGTCAACCAAGGGAAGGTATTCCATCCGGACCTTCAATGCCTGCACCTGATTGCCTGGTTCCTGAGCGGCTAGAGTTCCAGGCCTTGGGTCTTTCCGACAAGGTCCTCAACGTCATTGAGGGGTCTACCAGGAAATGCTATACCTTTAAATGGAAGAGATTCTCCATTTGGTGTCAGGGCAAGGGGCTGGACCCCCCCTTCCTGTTCCTTGGCAAGCATTATGGACTACCTGTAGTCCCTTTCTGCTCCTCCCTGTGGTAGAGCGAGGGCAGTGCAGGGAAGAAGTGGGAGAGACCTTTGGGCTGAGGGTATGTGTAAAAGTACAAGGCCTCGCTACCTATAGATTGTAACCCTATAAGGGAGCTGCTATAAGATTCCTCAGTTATCTCCAACAGCTATCATTACTACAGATACACCTAAGGAAATACAAAACTAGGTGCTATTGCTTTTTAACAAATTACACTACGAATTTTGAAGGGTTGAGCAACTTGGACCAAACTACCTGTTAACAGCATAAAGTATAGAATGGACTATGACTGTGGAATTTACAGGGGCCCAAGATTCAAGAGACAACCTACCTTCATTACTGAACTGAGATCAAATTTAGATATCCAACCTCTGTATGCAAAGTAAAGTACATAATCCTATAACTGTAATTTATACTATATTATATATTCCGCTTGTTGGCTAAGAAATTGTATTAATGAACTGAGTTATGTGAGACCTGATGGTATGTGTGTGTGTGTGTGTGTGTGTGTGTATATATATGTATATATATGTATATGTATGTATATATATGTATGTATATATGTATATATATATATATATATTAAACTCAATATTTTTTTCTTTTGGTACAGTCAGAGACAGAATTCATTTTACTTGTGACCTTTATGAGTTGAGAAAATTGCTTTTGCCTCCGGGACACCCCGAACTTTACTAAATTCGCCACCCAAATCGTGAAAATCGGGAAGACTAATTTAACAAAAGAAGGCCTTAAAAAAAAAAAAAATATATATATATATACTTTTCACTTTAATATTGGTCTCTGTAACGTTAGAGTGCCCAAACTGTTTGCGTTTACACTTGTAACATTACAGAAGGAGTTTTCTTAACCGTTGTTGAAACCATATATGAGGTGGTTTTAACAACTGTTATGAAACTGGTCCCACCTTGGTAACCTTACCGGCAGTAGTGTAGTTGGGAGGTAACTGTCCCTTGCAGGGCCCGCAGCACAAGCTGCATTGTGGGCCACGGTAACGGTCGCCCGGTTCCCAAGATGTGGACTGGCAGTACCGGTCACCGCTGCAGTGTGGACACACTGTATCGTTCCTCTGCTGTTACGGGGTCTGAGCAGTGTAGTGTGTATAGAAACATAGACTTTGACGGCAGATAAGGACCACTTGGCCCACCCAGTCTGCCCATTTCCCTACCTACTGGATAAGCTGCAGAGTCTAGTTAACCAACAGCCTATTTCCTGCAACCCCCACTATAATTGCCTTATGTCTGTCCCATGCATGTTTGAATTCCTCCACTGTTTTAGACCCCACAACCTCTCCAGGAAGGCGGTTCCATGCGCCTCCTCCACTCTCTCTGGAAAAGAATTTCTCACATTACCCCTGAGCCATCCCCTTGTTCTTACACATCTTTTTCTGAAAGATGCTACCTCCCGGACTTTGTTGATTCCCTTGAGGTACTTAAAAGTTTCTATCATGTCCCCCCCCTGTCCCTCCTTTCATCAAGGGTATACATATTAAGCTCTCTGTCTCTCTTCATATGGCTTCTGATGTAGACCCTGCACCATTTTAGTTGCCCTCCTCTGGACTGCTTCCATCCTGTATGTCCTTGCGTAGATGAGCCCTCCAAAACTGCACGCAGTACTCCAGATGGGGTCTCACCAACTGTCTGTATAGAGGGATAACCACTTCCCTTTTTCTACTTGTGATGCCCCTCCCTATGCATCCCAGTATCCCCCTGGCTTTCCCTACTGACTTCTCACATTGCATACCCACCTCTAGGTCATCTGATATGACTACACCCAGATCTCTTTCCATTATTGTTGTTAGTACCTCCCCTGCTATTGTGTACTCTTCTCCTGGATTTTTATTTCCCAGGTGCATTACTTTGCACTTCTTTGCATTGAATCTAAGTTGCCATATGTCTGACCATTCCTCCAACCTTGCCAAGTCCCTTCTCATCCTTTCTACCACGCCTTGTGTATCAACTCTGTTACAGATCTTTGTGTCATCTGCAAAGAGGCATACCTTTCCTTCCAGACCCTCTGCAATGTCACCTATAAAGACGTTAGAGGACTGGACCCAGTACTGAGCCCTGAGGTACTCCACTAGTAATCCCCATTCTTCAGAATGTGTTCCATTCACTATTACCTTCTGTGTCCTGTTGTGCAGCCAGTTTTCTACCCAGGCTACCACCCTGGGACCCACTCCCAGGCTGGCTAACTTGATTATTAATCTTTTGTGCGAGACTGTGTCAAATGCCTTGCTAAAGTCTAGGTAGGCCATATCCACAGCCCCTCCCTGGTCTATTACTTTGGTCACCCAGTCAAAGAAATCTATTAGATTTGTCTGACATGACCTTCCTGCTGTGAATCCATGCTGCTTTTGGTCCAGTGCCCCGCTGGCCTCTAGGTACTCAACAAGTCTTTCTTTCAGAAGTGATTCCATCATTTTCCCCACCACTGAGGTTGGGGCCTTAGATACCTCATCAGCCTCCTGGCTGAGACTAGGACTCTGCTGTTAGTCTATTTATCACAAACTCTGGCATAATACCTTTTTATTGAATTGCAAAACGAATATGCCCTCCTGACTGAGGTGCATTCCGATATGCCCAGGTGATTACTTTTTAAGGCAAAAGGCTATTGCTGCTTCATGTCCCTGCCCTATGGGTCTTACTAAGAGACAGACCGGGTGGACTCCTTGGGGGAACCTCATAGGCCACATATATAGAATAATGCGTAACTTCCTAGGGAATACTTCCTGGTCAATATTGGAAGCCTGGAACAAAGATTTGGAGTTGAGATCCCAAAATGCCTCCCATATGTAAGCTATGTATTATCTTTTAATAAACATAAATTAAAAAAAAAAAAAAAAAAGTTGACCAAGGCAGCATTTGAAAATGGCGTGAGTTAATGGTATTCCACTCAGCACATATTTCATTATGTCTGGGGCAGTATTGTCTTAGATACTGCAAGAGTTATGAATATTGGAGAATGCCTTGGAAGAAACAAGATTCCTATGGTAAGTAATTTTTTCTTCTGCCCGTATCTGTTCCCCTGCTTTTCCACTCATCCTTTGTGATGTCCCTGATGAAAACATTGAAGAGGAACGGACCCTTGTGGCACACTGCTGGTCACCACCTTGTCTCCTGATACTGCCCCATTTGCCATAACTATTTTAGTTCTCTTATCAAACCAAATGCTCTCCCATTATACCACTTCCCCTACCTACACCGGTATACTTGAGCTTATTCATCATTCTTCTGTGTGGGACTGAGTTGAAGGCTTTGTTAAAGTCAAGGTAGATAACATCCAGTGCTCCCCACTGGTCCACCACTCTAGTAACCAAGTCAAAACTTGGATCAGGTCTGTCTGGCAAAACTTCCCGCTGTGAAACCACGATGCTTGGCATCCTGCTGACCCACTTCTTCCAGAAATGCTGTCTACCTCTAAAATTGTCCCATGCTGTTACTGCCTGCGTACTGAATTTGAATTACTGGTTAGCATTTTAAAGTTCCCTTTTCTGTGGGAGGTACTCATGACCTTTACGAAGTTGAGAAAACCATGTGGACCATGTTTTCCCTTGTTACAAGTGGTTACTCTCCCCTGCTCCCTTCTTGTTTCCTTGCAGCTTGGCCAGGATGTGGTACAAGTAACCCTATTTAATTGCAATCTCTGGCTATACCAATTTCTCTGGGGGAGAGATTTCACCCAGCCCTTGAGTTCATAACCTTTAATTGTCCTGGCAAGAAAATGAATGATGTCGAAGTTTCACAGGATGGAGGCTTTCCACATCCCTAACTACAGGTTCTCTTTCCCTGGTCCTAAAATTGCCTGCAATATTCTTAGTGGTCCAAGAACAAATGCCGTGTGTGTGTGTGTGTGTGTGTGTGTGTGTGTAGAGAGAAAAAAAAATTATTTTATTTAACTTAAAGGGAAGCAAAGACTGCAGCAGAACAGCAAGCAACCCGAACCCTTCGTGGAGTTATGCGTGTTGGCCTAGTGGCAAAGGGTCTTCTGTTGAAGGGAGATTTGGATCTAGAGCTGGTTCTGCTTTGCAAGGACAAGCCTACAATCAGCCTTTTGAAGAAGGTAGCAGACAACCTTGCTGTGCAGTTTTCTGTAAGTACATTTTCTGTTTCAGAGTTTTAGAGGGTGGAGTTGGGAATGCAGCCTGAATACAATGGCACGATATTGACTGCTCCAGTGGCTCTCATTGCACTAGTTAGATGTTTTTTTTTTTTCCCCCAGCTTCATTTTTGTTTCTGATCACATAAGGAAGCAAGGAAGTTGTCCTAATTTTCTCCTTTCCCTTTTCTGTAGTGATTATTTCAGACCAATGTCTAGTCAAGTAGTTTGTAGGAAAACATTGCTGAGGGCTGATTTGGGATGTGTGGATAGTAAGTAGATTGTTCACCCAGTAATGTGAAGTACTGCAACTATTGACATACTAAAATGACAGCAGAATAGGCCTAATGGTCTTTTGTGTGTTTGCTCGTTTGGTCAGGCCCCCCCACCCTGGTAGCTGACCTTGCAGCTCCCCTCTCCGGCTTCTTCCTTCTCAGTCCCGGATATTCTTGTTGCGCTGGATTTTACTTCCAGAACCCTTCCCCTGTACCTGTCCCACCCCCTCTTGTGCCCCTCCACGTCTCTGCCTCCACCAGCCCCCTGGGCAGCGCATTCCATGGCTCCACCACCCTCTCAGTGAAGTAGCCCCTCCTCCTTTCTCCCAGAGTCTCTTCTCTCCTCCCCCCCAAGCTTCCACCCATGCCTTGTAGTTGCCCCCCTTCCTTCGGAGCACCCTGACTGCTTCTCCGCTATTTACCCCTTCCATGTTCATGAAGACCTCTATCATGCCCCCCATCCCTTCTCTCCCAGTGTGTACATATTTAGGTCTTCGAGCCTATCCCCATAGGTCCTGTCCCCCAAGCCCCAAATTATTTTGGTTTCCCTCCTCTGGACCGTCTCCAGGAGTTGAATGTCCCTCTTTAAATGTGGCCTCCAAAACTGCACGCAGTACTCGAGGTGCGGCCTCACCAAGCAGTTACACAGTGGGAGTATCACTTCAGTCATCCTGGAGGTGATCCCCCTAGCGATGCATCCTGTTGGCCTTTGCCGCTACCCTCCTACAAGTCTGAGTTGTTCATCTTGACATGCGCGCATACACACGGTCCCTCTCAGCCATCGAGACTGGTAGCATTAGTATTGTGGTACTCTGCAGTGAGACATGATCAGGGGTGTAACTCAAAACAAAAGGGAAGGCAGGGTGGAGAAACGCCAAAATAGCAGAGTAATGTGTAGGAATACAGAGTACCTCAGATGTAAGTTGAGAATTTACTAGGTCTTTCTTTGTTTTACAGTCTATTACTGAAGACAAATATGAGATAACACAGTCCATCAGAGAGGCTGCCATTGTCATAAAGAATTCAAAAGAGCCAACTTTAACATTAACCATCCATCTGACTTCCCCTGTTGTCAGAGAGGAGGCTGAGAAGCAAGCAGCTGGAGGTATGGAAGGTTGGAAAGGGAAGACTTTCAACCCAAAGCTGGTGGTGCAAACATACTTTCATGGGTTATTTGTGCTAAGCTAGTGAATGGGGCAAATACACTCTGTTGTCTAGTTGGCTGATGCCAGGCTAACGTGGTTATTCTGTTAAGGAGAGGAACTGTATTGCAGGTGTTAAGGCAGCAGTATTCGTTAGTTGGCATAGACCCCCAAAAAATGACTTGCTTTTAATCTGCTGTCCTAAACCCACATATGAACCCTTACTGGCTGCCAAGTCCACTGCTGAATACTTCATGAATTCATTCATGGTACTGCCCTTTCTTTGGGAGGGCAAAGGTCATATTTCGCTTCTGGTCCTGAACCGCACCCTGTACTAGCATGTGATGTGATCGAATATATGGAGAGCATGGGGACACAGTCTATCGACTACTGTAGGGACTTATTTTTAAAGTTTAATACTTCAAGGTTTTGATTTTAGGGAAATCGAGGTTGCTACCCAACAAACATGGCTGTTAGTTGAGTGATGGCTAGATTTTTTTATCTAAATCAGAACCTTCAAATATTAAAATTCAGTCCCTACTGTAGTTTGTAGCACACTCCGTACTTTCTCCATATTATGTTGCATAATGTCCTAGAGAAGGGATCGGCAGTTCCGTTCTGTTCTGAAGTATGATCTCTTCCTCCCAAAAAGCTGGCATCATAATTTTATTTATTTAGCGTTTGTTGACCGGGTAAGTGCACTAGACACATCCTGCCTATTTTCAGGCACGGCCCGGGGGAAGGGGATACAGATGAATGCCAACTGACCTTGAACCACATTAAGCTGTTGGTGGTATTTTAGTGAATGGGGGTCAATTCCCCTACTCTTTTTGAGAAGAATAACATTTTCAGCAGTGATATTAAGGCTAGATAAGGGTCCATGTTTGGGGTGGGAGGGGTGGGGACATGGATGGAAAAGGTGCTCTTTAAATGTTTTTGCTCCCATACCATGCCTGCACAGCCACAGTATCCGTAGATTAACAAGTAATCTGGCAGCAGAGATTCTCAGAAAATTAAGTGGCTGCTGTCCAATGTGAGCTATTAATTACAAAGTAAGCTAGAAATCTGTTCATGAAAAAATGCACTGAATTTGATGATGTCCAAAATATTAAAATATGCTGCAGGCACTGTTGGAGCTAGTGTACCGACTAAAACTATTAGATTTTAAAAGTAACTAACCATTACCTTTTTATATCTGAAGTATTTTTTCCCCTTTCTTTAAGAAAGTTATCTGTTAGTAGGTGTGATGTGTGGAACAGTTCTTAACCTGGCAGCTGACAACTTGCTCTACTGCCCCACATAGAACAGCAAGTGAGCGACTGAGTCACATGACCTCACTCAGTAAGATCATGATGCTGATGTAGTATGGGGCAGTAGTTGGATGTATCAGCTGCCAGGCTTGATGGCTGTTCCATACATCAAGCATAATCTTAACACATGGAAAACTTTCTGATGAGCAAAAGGAAAATACTTCAGAAATGAGTTACAACTGAGTACTGTTTAAAATGTGTTCGTGTGCCAGATCTGGCTCCACTAGCTCTTTAAAGGGCCACTCTTAATAAGCAGAAACTGTGTTCATTTGAAATGAAGGGCGAGGGACACTTGACTAGAATGATTAGCAATTGTTGGGCTTTTACAGTTAAAAGAACTGAGGGTATTGACTTCAGAGATCAGTGTCCTAGGAAAATTGTGCAGTACCTGTGTACAGTTTTTATCTTTAGAAGCCTGCTTTCTGTAATTTGTTCAGGAAGGAAACGGTTACAGTGCCTTTGTTTTTTAAATTGACTTAATCTGTACATGTGTATAGCACAGATGGATGCAACTTGGTGTCTGCCCCCTCCTCAAACAATTTACCTAGATGGTTTCCATTTTCCTCGAGCTGCCCACAGATCCGTATGGCCTGGCTCACCTAGTGGAACAGTTGCCTTTGGTCAGACACCCAACTTATCCCCACCAGATTACGTCCTGTTGCTGAGCAGGAGCAGAGCCAGCTGGACCTCTTTAAGAGTAGGGTGGATCAGATACCTAGAGATCAGGGTATCACTTGTGGATTGAGAAGTCGGCTGCATGCCAGTTTTCTCTGTTCCACCCTAACAAGTGCAGCCGGAGTGACCCTTCGGGCCAGTGGATGTGCCATCATATTTTCCAACCCAGGCCTGAAAGTATGAAAACACCACATCATACAGTACTGTACAGGCTGTAAACTGGCCCCCCCCAAAAAAAAATTCCTGCACACCTGCCCTCCTCCCCAAGGCAGGAAGTGGCAAAGCTGGACGATTAAGCGATGGCATTTATAATGAACATGTGTTTTGGGACTTTTTGACAACACAATAGCTTAATGTTTAGAAGATGGATATATACGTAGTAACATTCTTGATGGCTAATATACAAAGAAATTACTTAACATGATTTCAAAATGTTTAGCATTGTTATTGAAGGCTGCTGTAACAGTTACGAAATACAGAATGCATGTGTATTTGTTCTATAAAATGGTGTGTGTTGCAGCAAAAATGACCAGCGGTACTGATCGGTTTGAATTGGCTGAATTTCAGCTGGAACATAAAAAAAAAAGTAGGATGGAATGCAGTGTTTTAGATAATGTTAGGTTTCAGATGTATGCACTGTACTTGAGTTGAGCCTTAAAAGTTTTAACATTTGTAGATGGTGAGTAACTTGTATGTAGACCTTTCAACTAGAAGGTTGAACCTCTTACACAGAGCTTAAGTAAATAAACCAGGGACCTGCACCACAAATCGGGTTACCAGAGTTGTGGGCACTGTCCTTTATATTAATATATACCTTGCTGTGCAGCAGTTAAAACATCCAGTGCATTTAAATTTATAAATGTGGAACCTAGCAACTCAGAACTAGCCTTATCTAAAATCCTGTGTAATGGTGTATTCTGTATGCTTTGCTAGCCTTCAGTTTTGCTGCAGTGCAGACCAGTTCTTAATGCTCATTATTAATATTGCCTATGGTTCTGACTACTGTATCAAGCCTTCTAGTTTGTCAATTTTAGGGACGCTGGACCTTTGACCAACAGGACGCTCTCTGTCACAGGCTGGGGCCAGGGCAGTTGACCTTAGTGGGCTGAGGGGGTTTCCCTTGTCAGTCAAACTTCAGAACAGTCTCATTTTTAGTTGGCCGATTTGTTAGTACAGCAGCTTCACACAGCTTATGTAGCTTGTACTGTTCAGTAGGAAATGGGGAATTAAGTAGAATAAGAATTATTTGTGTACTTGAGCTGATGAGCTAGTTGTAAAGATGTGTTTTGTTAAATCTCTAATGTAACTGTTTATGACCCTGAAGTACTGAGGAAAGGTAGCTGCAGCCAAGCTGTTAGAAGTTTAGAAAATTATTTTAGGTCAAGTAGTTTGTGGGAGCCTCAGCTGCCCTTTAGGAAGCTGCCTCATCCCCTTTCCTCCGACAGAACCCCTTGGTCAAACTGTACCTTTGTCTTCTTATTCCATCCATCAATAGAAACGCTAACAGTCAACGACTCCCGGATGTTCTGGACAGGCAGAAATGCCTTGCTGCCTTGGCGTCACTCCGACACGCAAGTGGTTCCAGGTTTGCATCTTGTTCTTATATTTGTCTTTTAATAGAAAATTATTAATTTTTTTACTTGTAATTTTAAGTAATTTATGATTGAAGTAGTTGTGCAGAACTTAGCGTCTGTCTTAGCACAGTTGCTAAAGAAGCACTTTAAAAGTGACAGTAAAACTTAAGCAAGCTTAAGTATTTTAATGTAAGTGCATAGTTGCTGCTTTGTTTTAAGAGTAATTACATTTTGTATAGTGTTGAAATGAGCAATAAGTTAATGTTAAAGTAACTTAAAATATAGTTTACCCTTGACAAAGTAGCACTGCAAGTAATTTTGTACTTTGTGTGTTTGCAGTCTGTTTGACAGGTATACTTAATGTTTGTTTCCATGCT